>CM047742.1:26754785-26854761 GCA_026225825.1 Pistacia integerrima | reverse complement strand
ATATAAGTCACATGATCACCCAACTTTGAAATAAATAAGCTAGAATCTGATACTGAGTTGCTGAAACCTTTAGCAAGTAAAGCTTGCTTCAACTTATCAAACCAAGCCCTAGGTGCTTGTTTAAGTCCATACAAGGCCTTTTGCAACTTGCACACAAAACCAGGAAATTCTGGATGCTTAAAACCTTCAGGTTGTTTCATAAAAACATCTATTGTTAATGTACCATTCAGAAACGCATTGTTAATGTCAATTTGTTGAATATCCCAGCCATGAGTTATGGCTTAGGTAAGAACAATTCTGATGGTCGAAGGTTTTATCACGGGGCTAAAGGTTTCAAAGTAGTCAAGACCGGGAGTTTGTTGAAACCCCTTGGCAACTAATCTTGCTTTGTATTTTTGGAGAGAACCATCTGAGTTATATTTAGTTCTAAAAACCCACTTATTTCCTACTATATTCATATCAGTAGTAGGAGAGACTAAAGACCAGGTGTTATTTTTAAGTAAGGCAGTGAACTCATTTTGCATGGTTGTTTGCCACTCAGAAGATCTCAATGCTTCTTTAACAGTACATGTTTCAGGAATAATGGGTGGAGAGGAGATAGAGGTAAGTAGAACAGCTTTGGATGGGGGAGGATTGTTGGATTTGGCTTTAGTAACCATGGGATGGATGTTTTGAGTAACTCCCGTGGGAACAAGAAGCGTAAGAGGACCGTAATAAACCCTGCATGTGCCTTGCGAAACAGATCGTAATAAACTGTCACTGTAGGGAACAGGATGAATTTGAGGAGTTGGGTATAATCTGTGGTTGGGTAGTGAGATCAATAATTAGAGGACAACCTGAAGAAAAACTAGGTTGGCATGGAATGGAGTTGGCATTTGTAGTGAGATCAACTACCAAAAGACAGGTGGGAGGAGAATTAGATGTGTTATGTATTGTGTTTGATGGAGAATCTGTATCAGCTTTTGGAGAGGCCAAATTTGGTGAATCAAAAGCTGAAATTGAATTAGTCTTACCAATTGTTGAGCAAGGACTAGGACTAATACAAGAGGCTGCAGCAGGACAGGATCCTCCAGTAGGAGTTGTATCAGAAGAAACCGAGTGTTTGACATACATAAATGGAAAGTTAGCTACAGAATTAGTATATTGAGGTGTAACTAAAGGTGTAGGAGTAGAAGTGGACAAACTAAACTGGGAGGCAAAAGGAAATTTTGATTCATTAAACTTAACATTTGGAGTAATGTATATTTTTCCATTTTGACTCAGGCACTTGAATCCTTTATAAACTAAGCTATATCCTAGAAAAACACACTTTTCATAATGAAAATTAAACTTATGCTGATGATAGTCTCTTAAGTAGGGATAACAAGTGCACCCAAAAACTTTCAGTGTAGAGTAAATAGGTAAACGGTGAAACAGAACTTGATAGGGTGAGTCAAACTTTAAAACAGAAGAGGGCATTCTATTAATTAGAAAAACAGCTGTATCAAAGGCATTCCACCAAAATTGTAAAGACATGGATGCATGTGCAAGCAAAGTCAAATCTGTTTCTACAACATGTCTATGCTTTCTTTCACTCCTATCATTTTGCTGATGGACATAGGCACAAGAGTGTCTAAATTGAATTCCAGAGTTAGAAAGACAAGAAATAAGTCCTCTATATTCTCCTCCTTGATCAGACTGTAAACACTTAAGTTTTGTGTTAAATTGTCGCTCAACTAAATGATGAAACCTGATGAAAACTGACCTAACTTCACTTGTAGTTCTTAAAGGAAAGAGCCAGGTGAATCTCCTGAAGTCATCAATAAACTGAACATAGTATCTAAACCCTTCAAATGACACAACAGGAGCTGGTCCCCAAACATCACTGAACTGGAACCGCCTTCTAAGGGTGAAGCAGCCCTGGACTAAGAAATAGGAAAGTTATTCCTATGCATCTTTCCTAGGTAACAAACATCACAAAAAGGAAGTGACGAGGATGACACCTTAGGTATATGAGCCATAATTTTGTGGAACACTTCATTGTGAGGATGTCTTAACCTTTTGTGCCAATCTAAAGCAATAGTGTCACTGGTTTTACTAGTTTGAGACACAAGGACCGTAGGTTGTGACATATGATCATTCAAAATATCATGCAGATTATTACCACGTAAATTATCAGGATTAGAATTCATAGTATGCATATAATTAGAATTAGAATGAATGTGATCAGGATTAAAGGCAGTAGGAAAGATATTAGCAGACAAATGAGCAGAAACATCACTGGAATGCATATGATCAAAATTAGTAACAGGATGTGTAAAATCAGAATTGAAAGCAGTAACAGGATGTGAAAAATCAGAATTGAAAGCACTAACAGTAGCAGATAAATCTTCAACTTTATTGATGAAAGAAGAGTTATAATTATTGCTAATAGGTTTAACACTACTTGACTTAGCAACATTTTCAGTACATGACATAGATTTGGACTGGACAGAACTTGTTAGAACTGTATTACAATCATCACTAGCAATGTTATTTTGAGTTTCATTAAGATTCCTAAAATGATCAGAATTATTTAAGGAATGGGTGGACTTTATGAGATTATTAGAACACAACTGAGCAGGAGACTTAGGACAAGCTAAAGAGACATTAACTGAAGAAATTTGTGGAAGGGAAACAGAGATAGGGGACAGGTTCAACTAATACAATCCAGCCTTAAGATCGCCCTGTAGTAGCACTTGATTGGTAACCTTGTCCTTAACCACACAGCAATGAGCAGAAAATTCAACAACAACATTATTATCCTTAGTAAATTTAGAGATACTAAGCAAATTTTTAGTTATATGAGGAACACATAAAACATTTTTCAAATATAAAGACTTGGATTGCAATGTACTAGGCAAAAGGGAAAAACCAACATGAGAGATATTTAGAAACTCACCACTGTCGACCTGAAGCTGTTCAGTTCCATCATAGTTTCTGCTTACACTCAATTGGTTCAGGTCAGCGGTGACATGATCAGTCGCACTAGAATCCATATACCAGGCTGGATCTTAAATGGAGGGTGAAGGAAAACCAGGGTTTAAATTGGGTAGAGGATGAGGAGCAGCAAAATAAGCTTGATTGGGAATTGAGGCAGGTGTTTGTTGATAAGGCACTCCATACTACCCAATATTTGCTGAGGCATGGAACTGATCATGTAATGGAGAGATATTGGGAGAGTGAATTCCAATGTGTGAGGGATACTGAATATGCATGAGATGGTTGGGAACATTTGGGACAGGTTGAGTATTGGAGGGAAAAGTATTTGAGTTTAGTATAAGTTGAAGTAGAGGAATAAGTGATGAGGATACTGGTGTTGGTAGAGCATTGCTCTGAACATAGTTGGATCCTGGAGTGCTAATTGTAGCTACATTTACAGAGCTATTAACTAAATTATTCAAGAAATCAATTGAATTGAATCTCTCAATTCTCATTTCATACTTCTGCAACAAGTATTGTGCTTCTTGCAAAGTGACTGAATCAAACTTAGACTCTATCCGTGATGTGAGATTTACAATTACTGCATCAAATTCAAGACCAAGGCCATCCAAAATAAATGCTAGTAAGTCTTCATAAGAAATGACTTGGCCACTAGCAGACAAACTCTCAGCTATTCCCTTCATTCATTTAACATAATCATTGATACTCAGATTTCCTTTCTGAGTATTTTGAAGTAATGTTTTTAAGTGAAGAGCTCTGGATTTAGAATCATTTATAAATTCACTTTCAAGAGTTAACCAAATTGCAGTAGACGATAGACACTTTCAGATAACTCCAAAATACACTCAGAAATAGACGCTAACAACCAGGTTACTAAGAACTTATCAGTTCGTTTCCAAGAAATGTAATTAGGATTAACTTTTTCCTTTGACCTAATTTCACCTAATTCACTCGATTCTTCATGATCTAATGCAATTAAAGGTGTAGGACAAGGAATCAGACCTGTCAAATGATCTTCAAGTTCATGAGCTCCCACCGCTGAAAGGATTTACGACTTCCAGAAGCTGTAGTTATCTCTATAGTTGTCTCTAGTTAATTTTGGAGTGACAACTTGAAGATTCGTTGAAAAGGCTGAGCAAACAGAACTGGAGAAATGACTCATTCTTTTAGAGCTGGTGCCGGAGTGGTTTGTATCTGAAATCTTTGCCATTGACGTTAGTCATTAGCTCTAATACCAAGAGAACTTTGCAAATTTGAGAGAACTTGTTGAAAGAGAAACAGAAAATCTAAAGAGTAATCTTCTTCAATCTTTTCTAATTGAAAAGTTAATGAATTACAAAGTGTGAAACCCTTAAAAGAGAAAGCTACAGATCTGCTACAAAGAGCTGCTACGATTTTGGTAAAGTAAAAGAGAGTTATCTGGAGCAACTTCTTACACATTTAAGTGACACTTAAAACGACATCACTTTGGTAGAATATCAAGCAGACCCTTGATTCTTTGCCATCTGACATTTTGATTCACAAATCCATATAGGGCTTTATGTAACTTGCAAACGTGAGTAGGATGATGTTTGTCAATAAAGCCTTTTGGTTGTGTCATGTAAACAGATCCAGAGAGGTCTCCATTTAAAAATGCATTATTTACATCCACTTGCTGCATATCCCAGCCATGGTGAACTACCAAGGTGAGAATGACTCTGATGGTGGAGGCTTTTACAACAGGAGAGAATGTCTCAAGATAGTTTATACCAGGGGTTTGATGAAAACCCTTTGCAACAAGGCATGCCTTACACCTTTGGAAGCTGCCATCAGCATTGGTTTTAGTACGAAATACCCATTTGTTACCAACCAATGTCATATTGGGAGAGCAAGGCACAAGGGACCAAGTGTTGTTATTTTGCAGTGCTTCAAATTCAGAGATCATAGCTGCATGCCAAAGTGGATCCTGCAAAGCTGCTGAAACTGATGAAGGTTCTATAGGTGTAGTAGTGTTTGTAGTGGTACTAAGCGGAGCAGCAGCCCTTGCTCTCGTAATCATGGGATGAAAGTTTTGTAGTTTCATAGCAGCAGATGCAGACATTGGTGTTTGTAAAGAGTGTGAAAAGTTTTCTGGGCGAAGATCATCCTCTAAATGAATAGGAGTCAAATGTGAGAAAGGAGGAACTGACGGTGAGGAAGAAACGGAGTTTTGTAGTGGTTTTCAGTAAGAGGTTTTGAAGCTGATAAGGGTGGTAAAGGTAGTTGCCAATGGGACTGTATAGTTATGGAATTGGGCTGTGGTATTTCGGAAGAAGTAGAGTTTGTGTCAGAAAAACCTTGAGCAAGAGGAAAAGAACTTTCATTGAACTTAACACTCTGGACAATGTAAACTCTACCATGATTGTTTAAACATAGGTAGCCTTTGTGATGTGAACTGTATCCCAACAATACACATGCTTCAGAGTGAAAAGAAAACTTCTATTTTTGATAAGACCTGATAAAAGGGAAGCATTGACATCCAAAGGTTTTGAGTGATGTGTAATCAGGAGCCTTTTTGAATAGCATTTGGAAAGGATTGCTATGCATCAAGGTGGCTAAGGGTAGTCAGTTTATTAAATACACTGCTGTGTGAAAGGCAAACCACCAGTAATGAAGTGGCATGGAGGCTTAGGCTAGAATTGTAAGTCCATTTTCAGTGACATGGCGATGCTTGCGTTCAACTTTGCCATTTTGATGGTGAATATGGGGACATGGATGACGAAAGTGAATGCCTTGTTGAGAAAAATAAATGGCCAGAGGTCTGAATTCATCGCCCCAATCAGACTAAAAAACTTTAACTTTCTTGTCAAATTGTTGTTCCACAAGCTTAATGAAAAGAGTGAGAGTGGCACAAACTTCATATTTAAATTTTAGAGGATAAATCCAGGTGTATCTGGTATAATCATCCACAAACAGTAGATAGTATCTAAAACCAATAGCTGAAACAATTGGAGGTGGTCCCCAAACATCTGCAAACACCAACTCAAAGGGTTCAAGAGATTTGGAAGAGGATGATGGCTGGACTGAAAGATGAAGTTTTCCATACTGACAAGCTTCACAAAAGTGAATTTTATTTATATTAGCATGATGCTTTACATTCATGTTGTTCACAACGGTTTTAAGAATAAAAGCATGAGGGTGGCCTAATCTTCTATGCCATAACAACAAAGTATCGTCACTCAGTTTAGCTGGAGCAATTTCTGCCAGTTTGGTGACGTTATTTCAAGATTGAAACTTGACTGGAGCACATGAGGTAATATGCAGAGACGGTTGAGGAATCATTTCAGTGGATTGACAAGGAAGTGTCTTGACAAGGCTGTGCAGAGAGTCATCTTCTGCTTTATTTTCAGTCTTCCCGACGGTTGGTATTGTAAGTTGGTACAAGCCTTTATTCAAAACTCCTTGAAATAGAGTTTTTTGTGATAGCTTGTCCTTAATAATACATCCATCAGCAGAGAACTCAACAACAACATTATTGTCTTTTGTAATTCTAGAGATACTGAGTAAATTTTTTGTTACATGAGGTACACATAGTATATTTCGAAGATAAATGGATTTGTTCAAATAATTTGAGGGAAGAGTGGTCATACCTATGTATGAGATTTCAAGGTTTTGTCCATTTCCAACTTGTAAAGTTTCTGGACCATTATACTGACTTTTGAGAGATAGATTCTGCAGGTCAAGAGTGATATGGTGAGTTGCTCCTGAGTCAATGAACCAATTCGGATTCATGACTGAAAGAGGAGTAGCCATTTGTGAAAAATGTCCATTCTGATGGTTATCAAAAACTATTTCAATACCACGTGTGGCTGAACTTGAAGGTTGATGTTGTTGAGAGTTAAAGGCATTTCGCTGATACTTCAGTGCTAGACACTGATTACTTATAGTGTTCATGGGAACCAAGGAAGACTGGTTCGTATAGTAAGGTGTAGAGCATGTGTTAGCAAAGTAGGCTTGTGCAGGAGAAAGAATTGGTGTAGATTGATACCCATGATTCTGAGTACCTTGAAAATTTGTATCAAATCTGTGATAGCATTAGAGTGCCATGTGACCAGTTTTTCCACATAGTTGACATATCATTCTTGGTTTATAAAAATTTCTACCTCTGCCACGGCCTCTTCCAAAGCTTCTAGTAGTTTGATGCATGTCCTGACCACTTGAATAGACATTCTGTGATTCTAACTGTCCTTGAGATTGTCCATACACAGGTTGGTTTGGTTGATAAGCTGTTGCATTTGAGTTTTGTTGATGTGGCTGAGAGTTCATAGTCTGTTTATTTGCAAGAAAGATTGCTGCTTCATGAAATCCTATATACGCTGAGTGTTGTTTCTCCAATCTCATCTCATGCTTGTGTAATAGGAACTACGCTTCTTGAAGAGAAACATTTCCACTTCGTGAGGTTAAATTTGCTACAACTGCATCATACTCGGTTCCCAGGCCATCAAGAATGTACATAAGCAACTCTTCATCATTAACAACTACTCCACTGGCAGTTAAAGATCCAGCAACTTCTTTCATTTTCAGTACATAGTCATTGATGATCAAATTTTCTTTTCTGATTGTTTGTAGAAGATTTCATAGATGCAGTATTCTAGCTTTCGAATTAGTAAGAAAATGCATTTGTAAAGTTTTCCAAACATCAAAACTTGTTTCACAATTTGCTACATGCCTAAACATTGTTTCAGAAATGGAAGATATCAACCAACTGAACAGAAATTGATCTAACTTTTTCCAGATGGTGTAATCTGAATTAACAGTTTTTCCAGAGTTATCATTTTGAGAGATTAAGTAAGGTGAAGGACATAGTTTATCACTTGTAACAAAACCTTCCAGTTCGTAGGCTTTCAATGTAGGGAGTACTTGTGACTTCCAGTAGGCATAGTTATTCTCTCCTAGTTTCACGATGATGTTTGGTAGAGCATTTGCCAGAGGAAAAGATGATACTAAGCTTGAGATCTTTCCATCATGTTGATGTAAGTTGATGCAGAGGACTTAGGATCAGCCATTGACGTTTGTCAATTAAGGCTCTGATACCATGAAAACGCACTAACAATAAAGAAAAAATATGAAGATTCTAAAACAGAAAGTAAAGAGTCAGTATTGAAGCACTTATTTCCTTGTCATTTTTCTATATACAATCCGTCTTTTACATTCACAATTTATAACGAAAGCAAGTCACGTGCTGCCTCATTTCTCTGGAATCCCAACCGCACATTCTATGTTACACAGGTTTACTCTAACTATTGGATTGTTTACGTTGATGCAAGTTGCATGGCCACTTGTCAACTTGCATAACTAAAGAATAACAACCCATGCAACTTGCATAATAAACGAGTAACATCCTTGCCAACTTGCACAAAAATATCAACTACAACTTGTCAATTAGTTCAACTGAAATTGATCCACTTGCAGTTTGTTGAGAGAAATACAGAAAGTGCCAATATTCAGGAACTGGAAACTTTAGCTGCTTAAGCTGAAGCTTGCTGTAGTTTACATGGTCAGATTTTGAAGTGAGGTGAGAAATCTTATACCTTGATGCACTTGAGTTAGTCTTGAACATCTCTCAATATTCAAATCAACTAGAGAAGCGAGGTTTTGCATCCCCTCCACTGGTAGAGATTCTAGATCTTGAATTTCATCAATCTTCATAGACTTTAATTTGGAGAGAGGGGTAGAATAGTTGGAGGAAGTTGATGGTCCCACACTATTCACCAACATTATTGCCTATAGCAATGGCTTGGAGCTTGTATTAAACAAATACAATTCTTCAAGAGACGGATACAGTGGCATGGACAACAAGTTTGGGCATCTAAAAATATATAAGTTGGAAAGGCAAGGAAATGAAGGCAACTCTCCTCCATCATCATCAACATCTCTCTTCCACCATCCTTTTAATTTAGGACAATAATAGAGTTATAGTTCCTTAAGTGATAGGAAAAATAATGTTGAGAGTGTGGAAGAACAACTATTACTTGCTTCCTTTGAAATGTACTCCAAATCATCTAGCTTATCAAGAGACAAAGTCTTCAAATGAGGAACTTTATTCAATGGGGGTATAGATCGACAATGCCCACACCTTTCTATACTAATTGAAGTAAGATTTTTAAGGGAGGAAAACCAATTACAAAACTTCACACCCATAATAAATGTATAGTGATTTCTTTCAAATTTGGGTGTGGCTTTAGACCTTCTAACACCACTTCATCAATCCCCTCAACCTCCCCATAGATACTTGTCCCCCAATCCAGTATAAGAGACTAAAGAAATTATTTTTCATTTAAGTTGGCCAACCTTCCATTTTCAACGTATTTTAAATTTAGAAGATATAGTTCTCCCCTCAAATTGTTCAAGCTATTTAATTCATCTATCCCACTGTATTTGCTTTTTCTAATAGCCTAACTATTTCTCTCACTTGCTACGAATAGTGATAGTGTTTGAAGATTAGTTAAAAGCCACAATCCATGTGGCATTCCCAATAAAGAATAACATTCTTTGTTTATAAAATGCCTCAGGTTCACTATTTTACTAATATCTCTTGGTAGCTCTATAAGCTCTCTGCAATAGGAGAGGTCTAATGTTTCCAAATTCCATAGTCTCAAAATGGAATTAAGAAAATTTTTAATATCTATATTTGAAAAATTTAGATATCGTAGATGCTCCAAGTTAGCAATTGAGCTCTTCAGTTTACCATTCCAAGTAAACAACTTTTGAAACCTTATTCCTCCAAAATTCAATATTCGCAAGTACCTATAACTTGTTATAATTTTTATAACCATCATCCACTTTCTTTTCCCATTCTAATTGATCGAATAAAAGTCTTTATATTTTTGGCCCTATACAATGTAGTTGGAAATTTTCATGATTGACTTATTTCACCACAATCAAGTGATAAATGACGACATTTTACATCCACACTTTCAATCGTATCTAATGCTACCATGATGCATTCAATTCCTGCAACTGACTGTGCAAGGTCATGCATAAGATCATGCATTTTACATGCAATTATATTGCTCCATTCACCATATTCTGGATCTTGGAAAAATGACCTTAAAAGTAAGGTCATAAAATACTTATTACCAATATCTTCTGGCCATTCATTCTTGTTTGATCCTTGAAGAAACCCTTGCACCATCCAAAGATGAATTAGATTTTGCTTCTCAATCTTATAATCTTTGGGAAACAATGCACAATAGGCAAAACATTGCTTCAAGTGCCAGGGAAGATGATCATAACGAAGCTTGAGTACATGTAAAATATCACTTTCCTTTTGAATTATTTTTGACATTTCATTATCCTTGAACTATAACCAATCATCTTCCTTATTATTAACATAAAGCAAGTGCCCTATCGTCATTATAGCAAAAGGAACTCTACCACACTTAGCTACAATCTCCTTTCCAATCTCTACTAGTTTTGGATCTTTTGGCTCTATCTCATGTCCAAAGGCTATTTGGTCAAATAAGGACCAAGAAGCTAGTTCTCTCAAGGGATAGATATGAAATGAATGTTTACTAGTAACCTTAGCAACCTGCTCACTTCATGTAGTGACTAATATTTTGCTTCCTCTTGCACCATTCAATAACAAATTTTTTAATTTGTCCCATGTATTAGGATCCTCATTCCATACGTCATCCAAAACAAGTAAATATCTTTGATCTTCAATTTCTTTGCGAAGACATTTTTGTAATTGATCTCGTTCAAGCTTTTCAGGTTCCTTATCAGTTACAAATTTTATGATTTTTTCTATAATTAATTAATCCTCCAAGCCCAAATATGGAAATAACCGAAACATTCTCATCATCTTTTGAGTCCAATAGAAGTTGCATAAGATTATTTTTCTCATCACCTCTCTCAATAACCTTTTCTGTATGTACAAAAGAGTGTGTTTCCCTTTCCAAATTCACAACTTCTTTTTCATCAACAATGCGTACATTAAGGTAAGGTGGTCTTGCATTGTAAATACTCTCTAGTGTCTCCTTAATTTTCTTCATCTTATGAGCTATCTTAATACTAAATGCAATATGATTAGACTTGGAGAAGAAGATTCGTACCTCTTTTGCCATTTTATTTGCAGTCATTACCTTTTGCTGCCAAAATTGAGTGTAGTAATCCTCTAGCAAATCATCTGCATCATAAAGTGCATCTTTGAGCCTCTAAAGCCAAGTTGTCACCTCATTGTTCTTCTTGCTGTGCTGCTTCTTGACATCAAGAAGTATCCCTCGGATAATGCTCACAATGTCCTTCAGTTGGCTAACATCATCTTCAACACTCCATGCCAATCCGATTTCATGGACAACCAATGATCCCAACTGCTCTATGATTTTCCCCGCAACGTCAAATAGAATTCCTTCTGTCATTTGTTATTGGTTGCTGTAATACAAATTGATTTTAAGAGGTGGAATTAATTAATAAGAAGGTAGCTATAGAATTGAATATTAAAGTAGCATAATAGGACCAGTCTTATTTGATGATCATCTCTTAAATTATGCGGTGAAGTAAGAGATTGTTGAATTTAATTGAAAAAAATGGTATTAAGATGCTGATAAACATAAATCAACTTACCTTATCAGTAGCACTGACAAATTATGAATGGAGAGTTTGAGAGATTTGGTGAGAGAATTTGAGAGATTGAATTGAGAGTTTTAGAGAAGCAAGAAGAGAAAAAAAAAGAAGAATCAAATACGAAAAAAAGAAAAAGAATCAAATAAATTAAACAAAGACAAGAAATGGATCCAATATGTGCGAAAAATTCTGATGACAAAGATGCTTAATTCATTCATTTCTTCTTTCACTCGAAGAAAAGAATCAAATAAATAAAAAGCAAAAGCCAAGGCTGAAGTTTGGCATGAGAATCTTGCAAGAAAAAAATATAATAACTTGGGTGTGAAGATCAATAGTTAATGCTAATAGTAATTATTAACTATTATATGTCGTTCAAATTGCACTTTTAAATTCAATGAATTTAGTTGATTATAGGGAGAAAATCAAAATAAAGACCTATGTTTGTGTTTGAAAAAGCTTGCAAAGAAAGATTGGAATTTGCTTTTGTTTTTACCTTTTTCAAATTTTTGAAATTGGGTGTCGTGGTGCAATGGTTAGGTTATGGAAATATGGCCCTTTACTTTACGTTTAAACTTTATGCTCCTACTGTTAAGTCCACTACCAAATAGAGGCTTGGGCTCTGCATTTTGGGCCTAACGCCAACCCAGTGGTGCATTACATTTGTTTTTGAAAGCCCAATACTGTGTTCTATGGAATCTTGGAAATTGTAGATCTAGAAGTTTAAATTGGGCCTGATCCAATATTGTATTACATAAGACTTTGTTAAAAATTATGCATGAACAAAAAAGTTCGATAGCCCAGTTGGGCAGAAATGTAGTTTGATAGGCATGGTGACTGACCATGCGCTCTATCGAACAACAACTCGGGAGCAAGGACGCCTTGAACACTACAACAACTTCAGCCAATCTTTTTGCAACGTTGCTCTAACCAGCAACCAACTAGGCGTGTGGCGTGTGATGCTTACCACCATGCAACGACTAGAGAACCGTGGATCCCAACACATCTGAGCCACAGATGGAGTTCCCTCCGGAATTGATGAACGACTTGCATAACGAATTATGTGATGAAGTCTCAACCTGTTGACCATGCAAGTCATCGCCATAGAGGGCATGAACGGAGAATCTCAACAGCGGGCACATTACTGCCCCTAAGAATCATATAGTAGATATAAAAACTTTTTAGTTTTTAAGTTACACAAACTTGTCCAAACATATTTTAAGTTTTCAATATTGGGTGTGAAGTTAGAGACATAAATTTTTTCCAACTCAATCTTTTTTTTTTTTTTTCCTAGTATAATATATATTTTTTAATGATTAAACCTTAAATGCATTTTAAAAATTCTAATCAATGTGATCTATAAATATAATACATATTTTTAAAAAAAAAATTAAATATTTTTTTAATTTGTGCCAAGTTGATACGCTTCTTTACCTAAATTTAACATGAAAGAAATTACTATAGGACGTCATATTAATTGTACTATAACTGTTTGAATTTATATTGTATAATTTTAATAATTAAGGTATTATAAACATATATTTCAGGTATTTTTCAAAAATAAACTGCTAGAGAACACATTATAATTATTTCTATTTGCATAATGTTATTTTTAGAAAATGAAACAAAATATCTTCCTAAATCTTAAAAACACAAAATCCAATAACTATAATTTAATTTTCATTAAAAAAAATTTACAAAATAAATTCTAAAAATTAAGTTTAATAGTAAATATTTTAGAGAGGCTAAAAGAAATTAAGGAACAAAGAATTAAGAAGAAAAAATGCATAAAATATATACAAAAAGAGATAAAGAAAAAGTGAGACTTCTCCTACATATTTCAATGGGAGATTATCATAGACTACCTTTAAGATTTCCAAATTTATCATTCAGTTAATAAATTTTGCATTTTTTATCATAGACTGTCTCAAAGTTTAAAATTTTTATTGCAAATTTTGCACTAACCCTATTACATTGTTGTTAGATTTGCAAAGCACTTTATTATAAGACCAAAGTTACTATTTTATTCAAAAACTTTCTTATAAGGCTAAAGTTTACCATTTCGCTCATCTAACACAAACGACAATATAACAGAGTTATGATAAAAGGGTATTCTATAATATATGACACCCAGTTTGGTTATCTAAATGGTAACCAAAACATGTACTACATGGTTGAATCTTAAAATTGTCCAATCACGTTTTAAATCTTTTTAAAAATTTTATATTCATGAGTCCAAGCACAGTTAATTTTCTCTGTTCCCCTCGAAAAGAACTATAGCAAAGCAAGCAATAGCCAAAGGATGGATTATTCCGCCAAATTTAAGTAGCAAAAGGGAGTTTTCTTAATGAAATAAACATGTTCATCAATCACTTTACTAGTCTTTTAGGGAGGAAAAATCTTGATAAGCCCAGTTCTAGTTAGCCCTCAGCCAGGCTTTTGCATATCCAACAGTCAGCCTCCCTTGTGCGACCTAGCAAAACGGGCGGGTGTGTTGGGTAAGGGTCGGGTCGGGTCTAATAGGTACGGGCCTGAAACAGTTTGGTTCTAAACGGGTCTAATAGTTTGAACCCGAACCCTACCCTGTGCAATTACGGGTGGTACTAAGGTGCTGATAAATATAAATCAACTTACCTTAGCATTGGCAAATTAAGAATTGAGAGTTTGAGAGATTTGGTAAGAACCTGATTGAATTGAGAGTTTGAGAAAGTTGGAGTGTAAGAGAATTTGAGAGAACAAGGAAGAGAATGATGAAATTAAATACGTGCGAATAATTCTACCAACAAACTTCTTATACTTTTTCAATAAGATCGAATAATCCATTTAATTGATTTTATTTTAATTATTAAAAACCATTTTCACTTTAAGTTAATTACACTCTTGAAATATGAATCAAAATGCCAAGCAATTATTGATGTTTGTCAAATTATATCCAAAAGAATTTAAATAATTCAATAAAAAATTATTATCATTATAGTAGTAGTTGTTGTTGTTATTGTTATAATATATCAAAAGAATGCCCAGAAAAAGAAGGATTTAGAAACCTACACAAAGGAGCCCAAAGACCACTCAGCCTTAACAAAAGAGTAATACTACACATACATCATTTTCATACAACATTTCACATACAACATTATGTGACAAGATATGATTGACTAATTTAAAGTTAAAATTAAACTTTCACCCAATCATATCTTGCTACATAATGTTGTATGAGAAATGTTGTATAAAAATGATGTATGTGTAGTATTATTCTTAACAAAAAAAACAAGGGTCAAGAGAGGTATTCACACAGCAGGCTATCGGCCCAACAAAAAGCAGTCCTGTCCGGTCAAAAAGGGCCCAAGAACAAACAAAATCACCATTAAAGCCCACCCAGAAAACTTAAAAGAGGCTGCCAAATGAGTCCAGTACAAGCCGAAGATGCCTTTGACGGTCCATAAATGTGAAACCCAAAGCCACCTCCATAAATGTGCAAATCTCCCACACCATAAGAGAAAACAAAAAAAGGTCTGGATATACATACACAAAGTACCAAACTAAACTGCTTATCAAGGCCAAGCTCCCCCTCCAACGACTGCCAAAAACCAAACAGCACTCCTAACAATAGTGTTTCATCAGACTGTATCACATTCTTGGCTGCCCGTGTTAGTGAGATTCTTAGATGCCTTAATTGGAATCGAGGAGGTAGAGTTTATAAACCTAATTTCAATGTCGAGTTTGAAGTTTACCCTTTTTACTCTGAGGCCTCTAAACCACATCCTTCTCTTCCTGCACAATTCCTGCAACAACCTGGAAAGAAGGGGAAAAATAGGAAAAAAGAAGAGCTAGAGCCCAATGATCACTAATCTAAAAACTATACAACGAAAAATCATATACTTTTACTTTATTTTAAAACACATTGTTAAGTTTTCATCTCATCTAAAAACTTAAATTATTATGTAAGGTCTCAATATCGTATTAGTCCGTTCCCTCACACATATATTGATGATAATCATATAATTTCTAAATTTCTAACTTCCTTTAAAATCCTTGCTTCCCAAAATAGTAACAACTTATACCACATTTTTCTTAAGCTCTTGTTTTTGAATTCGTTGCAGATTCACAGCTGCTTAATTGTATAAGAGGAAACCTCTTGTTAGCTAACAATATTTAATGAAAATTAGAACTCAGATTAGCACTTTCTTATTTCTCTGTTTTCCTGTAATATTTTTTTCTAATATGTAAATTTAATTAATTTAAATACATGCTTTTTTAATAAGAACCACTAGTTATTCCTCGGTCTTTGTTTTCTTTTCACTTTTCTATTCTGTTTTGATTTTCCTTTCTTCCTCTTCTATCTTTAGCGACTCTTCTTTCTTGATCTTTTCTTCCTCATCTTCTTCGGTTTTTCTTTTTTCTTCCTGATATACTTTGATGGATGGAATACACATACATTCATATTGCATTTTCTTCTTTTTCTTTCTAATTATAATTCTGAATAGTAAATAACGCAAAAAATGAAAAAAAAAAAAAAAAAAAAGGGTTATAGAATTTTTGTTGAATTAGTCCTCTTATCAATTTTAATCCTATTCACCATCCGATATTTTCTAGCTTTTCCATTATATAAGCTTCATATCAAACTTAGTATTTGGTGATTCTTACTACAAACCCTAAACACTAGACCTGTTTTCTTTGTTAGCCATGGCATTTCTTCCCCAAGAAATCTTATTCCAAGACATATTTCCAAAACTTCATGTCAAATCTATATGCTGATTCAAGTGTGTTTCCAAATTATTCATGGCTTTGTTCAACGACCCTCTTTTCAGCAAAACTCACAAGTATGAAATTCATAGAGATAAACTCTTTATTCTTCCCAATTCTGATCTTTATCTTATAGACCCTGAACCATCTTCTAATGATGAAAAGCTTACTGCGAAGCAGCTCCATTTTTCAAAAAATAGGGTCTATTTTTTTGGTTCTTGTAATGGTTCTCAACGCTGTGTTTGCTTTTTCTACAATCCCTCCGCCAGAGACTGCTCCAAGGAAATACCAATACCAAATCATATTAATCAGGATAATTGTGTTGATATTCCTCTTGCAGATGGTTTTGGTTATTTTGGTTATGCTCCGTCAACCAATTAAACTTAATCATAATAAGTTTAATTGGTTATATTTAGGGGTGTTTGTCTAAGCTTATGAAAATTAGCTTATAAACATTTGAAATTTTAAGTAATTATGTTTGGTTAAAATACTTATAAGTGACTGATAAGTAGTTGACGTGTTTGGTAAAATGTGGCTTATAAGTACATTTTATTATAAAATGACTAAAAAAAAGTACTACATTAAAAAAGGGTATACTATGAAATTTTAAAATTAAATAAGGATAATGGGGTAGTATACTTGGTCAAACTAGCTTATAAGCAAAAAAAAAAAGTACCTCCTCCCCAATTTATTTTTTTTTTTGCTTATAAGCTCAACTTATAAACTCAAAAAAGTTATAAACAAATAGGTCAGCTTAATTTTAGAGCTTATAAACTAGTTTGACCAGCTTATAAGCTTAGATAAACACCCTGTTACTCTGAAAAAGCCTTGTCTCACCCTATTTAACTTATATTTCTTCATTATAGTTTATCTGTTCTTATTTTCTTTGCTAGCCATGAAGATTCTTTCCCAAGAAATCATATTCTAATGATGAAAGCTTTGTTGCAATGGAGCTCCAGGCCTTTTACTGTGCATGATGCCTTCTTTTTCCTTAATCCCTCATCTAAAGATATAATAAAGTGTTCAAATCCGTTGATCCTTTCCAAATTTCAAATTATGAGCATCATGGTTCTGGTTATGCTCGGTCTATTGACAAATGCAAATTGGTGACATTGCATATCTTTGTTGATAACATCTTCATTTGATTTGGTGGAGGCCTTGTCTTTGTTGCATCAAATTTATCATTCGATCTTCGCAACCAAGAATTTGCTCTCATTAATTAAAACCTTAGTATAAGATTTGTTTATATTTATTATTAATTATAATCTTAATAGAGAAACTTAATTGTAAAAGTGACACTTTTTTATTGGTATAGGAGATACATGAATCCTTTGGACTGGAACCTAACAAAATACATAATTTTTTCCTTGAAACCCAACAAAATGCTAACAGAATTGGCACATTGACCTTAGGCCTTAGGGGGCATCATTCATAAATTTATTATTATTATTATTATTGTTGTTGTTGTTGTTGTTGTTGTTGTTGTTGTTGTTGTTGTTGGTTGGTGGTGGTGGTGGTGGTGGTGGTGGTGTTATTATTGTTATTATTATATTATTGTTAGTATTATCGTTACAGCAATAAAATGCCAAAAAAAAAGACGGATTTAGAATCCTGCACAAAAGAGCCCAAAGACCAATCTCGACCTTAACAAAAAACAAGGGTCAAAGAGCTATTCACACAGCAGGCCAACGACCCAACACAAAGCAGTCCTACCCGGTCAAAAAGGGCCCAAGAAAAAACAAAATCACCATTAAGGCCCACCCAGAAAACTTAAAAGAGGCTGCCAATTGAGTCTAGTACATGCCATGCCTTGACGGTCCATCTTCAAAGCCCTCCAGAGAACTAACAAGACAGGCCCAAAGAACAACATGTCAAACATCCATCCTTAAACTAAGCCCATTGAAGTAGGCCAAGAAGAGAGGAAATGCACAAGGAGGTGAACATCATCTACTAACTAAAGTAACAATCATTCTTTATATTATATTGGTTACTTTATTAATAATTTGAATAGTTTAATTATGTGCATTATTATTATTATTAAGGCAACTCATCTAATATCTTTCTAAGAAATTCCCTTCTTTTTTATCAATAATTAATGAGTCGAATTTAGTCATTTATATGGTGGTATGATATTTTTATGAAATTTTTCTACCACTCTTCATTCATGAATCATATGTTTCAAGTATCAATTTCTCAAACGTTGTTTCCTTTGCATGTAACTAAATTTGTTTAAATTACTAAGTGCTCTTTCAAGTGCCTTCTACCCGTCATAAGAGATCGGATATTGTTGTATGCTTGCTCCAAATTGAACATTTATCAGAACTAATTTAGTAATAATTCAAAATATATTGAAGATTAATGCCATTATAAAATCTTAAGATACAAGTGATGAAGACTCTTGGTAGTTTTATTACCTTTGTTTACAATCATATACTTTACTATGAATTAGCTCATAACATGCAGAAGTTGATGACTTTTTATTTAAATCCAATTATGTGTTTTGTCAATGAAAAAGAGAAATTAATTCATTGAAAGACCAAAAGCAAAAATAAAAATTTATATATTAAAAAAATGGTATTGAAAACTGAAAATAATTCAAAATTAAGTATAAAAATAAAAAAGAGAAAGTGAAAATAATTAAAAATTAAAAGCTTTTATTAAGTGATCAGTTTGATTTAATATAATGAGTATGTTTCATTTTGATTCTTTCAAATATTTTTATTTGAAAATAAATTGTCTAAGTGATTATAAATCTAATAATTTTTTTTTGAAAATAGAGAAAGCACCATGACTGGGGATATTTATGTCTCAAATTGATTGAGAATTCATTCCAGATTTAGTTTACAAGTTGCTAAGCAATAATACATTTATTAAATTCTAACATCCAACGATCAACAAGGCTTATTAGTGGTGGACGGTGGATGCATAATGATTGCTCTTAATATATAAATTATTTTCGTCTTTGCTATGATAGTAGCCTTTTTATATAATATTGTCTTTGGATATGAGATAAGTTTATTTATTTTTAATTTCTGATTAAATATTTGTTTGTATTGGTACATGTACATTGCAAGACTTGACTTATATATAGTGGTCAATAATGTTACGGACACTGAAAGTTTACACTGATTTTTTTGCATTGATAAACGTGTCATCTAAGTCAGATATAGTCACATAGCACACTAACAAGTATTTCACGAATGAATAGTCGTCCATTAAATATGGTGAGCGTCCATAATTATTAGATGACAGTTTATTTTAAATGAATTCTCATCCATACGAAAATAACAATGAATTCACATCTATATTATATGGACAGGAGTCCATTTACTGTGGATGGACGTCCACCTCGAATAGACGCTTGTTCATAGTTTAAATTATAAAACAATAAACTTTATTCATGAGAGATTGTAGAGTCAGATGTCGATTGACCACATATCTCACCAACACCACATTTGTAACCTGAGGTTCATTATTTTTTAAAGTTTAAAGGGAACTACTGAATTGATAAACACAGTAATATAAATTAACCACTAGCTTTGTGGTCACAAGATTTTAGCCATGTAATGAGTTACTTATAGGTCTTATGTTTGAGTCTCACAAAGTGATCATCTAGTTTATTTAGGCTTATAAGATATTCAATGGACTACAGGGATTAGTTGTGAGGCTTGTAGAGTGTTTAATATATCCTGGGATTAATTAAGGTGTGCGTAAGTTAGATTGGACATCTAAATTATTAAATAAAAAAATATATATTAACTTCATTTGTCCAATTATTGGATTATAATAAATGAATTATAAAATATAAGTTTTTTAAGAAAATAGTATTGATTTAAGCATAAGAGGAAGAACAATTGGGTCTATAATTGGTCAGAAGTAAGACTTTAGTTTTTCAATTTGTCTTCATTTAACTAGATTTCAAGAAATTGCACCGCCCCAAAATAATTTTTATCTTGAAATTTTTTTTTTTTTTTGATGGTGCATTGCACATGGACGTCTGTCCATATAAAATAGACGAGCATCTATTATTTTATTTTTAAAATTTTATGGATGGACGTCCATATAAGGTGAATGTCTATCCATAATAAATGGACTCCCACTTATATCATATGAACGAGAATCTATTATTAGTTTTGTAGATACTCATCTATTTGTGATGTATGGATGTCCATAAAATATGGACAGACGTCCATAATTATTAGATAATCATTTATTCATAAAAAAGATATGTTGCCTCTAACGTGGTTGCATATCACATCCGTCAGTATAAAAATTTCGGTATATTATTGGATAGTGATGTTAGGATGGGTCAAATGAAAACTAATTGTACATAATATTTACATTATGTTTTTCTAGTCAAGATTGTCATAAAAAGAAAAAAAAATTACATTTACTATTATCCTCAACGGGACTTCATATTAAAGAATCGTTACATAACCATCTCTTTATTAATATTATCAAATATATTTTTCTCAACTTATAGAATTAGACTATAGTCTTAAAAACTTTAAACAATATATAAAAATAAAAATCTCCTTGATTCTATATTTCTATTTTTATTATTTATATATTATTTTTTATCAAATTTTAGAATCATAAAATAATCATCTACTTATAACAAAATTTCCCTTTTTCCTAAAAGTTTGGGTTTGCAAATAGTAAGATTTTACTTTAACAAGTTTTATTAAAAAATTGGAGGTGGGCGGGTGGGTCAAGATTTTTATTATTAAAATGGAGAGTGAGCGAAGATTTTTGGTTGAGAGTGGGCCACATATTTTAGTATTTAAAAATAAAAATTGAAGGTTAATGTTACTACATCGATTTGGGTCCCAGCGTTAGGTCAATCTGTAATCAAAGGAAAAGCTTAAATAATTCAGGTGGGGACCACCACTCCACATAACTTTGAGGGGCGAACTACTTGTACATACTCAAAGTTTACTGTAATGACAATTTGGTATCTAAAAGGTTTTAAAACGACAAATAGGTACCTTCCGTCATATTCTGTTAGTGATTTTTGTTTATTAATAGTGAAAAGACTAAAATGCCCTTCAAAGTTTCAATTTTTGTTTTTTATAAATTTAAAAATTTCTAAAAAACCCCCTAGATTTGTTAATTTAATTAAACACCCCCATATATAAAAAGTTTGTTAAATGACAAAAACACCCCCACCACCCCAATGCCAGATTCCGGCCACCATCGCCGGAATCTGGCCGAAAAACTGCATTACGACACAGATCCCCATCGGATCTGTGTCGTAAAGTGCCGATGTGGCCTTTTCAGGCCAGATCCGCCACGGATCTGGCCGGAAAAGGCCAGATCTGGCCGTCAAAGCAGCAACCAGATCTGGCCTTTTTCGGCCAGATCCGTGGCTGATCTGGCCGAAAAAGGCCAGATCTACTGCCAGATCTGGCCGTCGACGCCGCAGATGGAGTTTTGCGGCGTCGACGGCCAGATCTAGCCGTAGATCTGGCCTTTTCCGGCCAGATCAGCCACGGATCTGGCCGGAAAAGGCCAGATCGACGCGTTACGACATAGATCCGACGGGTCTGTGTCGTAACGCAACTTTCCGGCCAGATTCCGGCGGTGCTGGCCGGAATCTGGCACTTGCCGGTGGGGGGTGTTTTTGTTATTTTATAAAACTTTTTATATATTGGGGTATTTAGTGAAATTTGTAAACTTAGGGGGTTTTTTGAGAATTTTAAATTTATAAAAAACTAAAATTCAAACTTTTAAGGGTATTTTAGTCTTTTCACTATTAATAAACAGTAATAAACAGAAATCACTAACAGAACATGACGGAAAGTACCTATTTGTCATTTCAAAACCTTTTAGGTATCAACTTGTTGTTACGATAAATCTTGGGTATGTATAAGTCGTTCTCCCTAACTTTGAGAGGTGTAAGACTTTAACCATGACTGGGTTTTAGAATGGGAAATCAAATATGAAAAGGTCCAATAACGTCATTTTCACAACCAATTAAAAATTGATTTTCCTGGAAGTTTGTTGGCGTTTTCTGTACAGTTTTCTACGCGGATTTCATTTAAGAAGAGAGAAAAATCGGAGAATCATTCATAATGGTTTTCCATTACCTCAACACCCTCAAAGCTGTAAGTTTAATTTCTTTTGAAATATATTCATCTATATTTTCCTTCATTGATTTTTTATCTACGATTTACCTCATTTGTTAGTTCATATCCAATTGCATCTCACTATAAAACATTAAGATCTTGATCTATTTATTTGTTGTGAAGATTTTTTATATTTATAGTCTCTCAAAGTTTTTAAAGTTCGAGTATCAGATCTAAACTTCATAAGTTTGATTAATTGTAAGTGCCTCTATTAATCTTTTAATTTTTAAATAGTCAAAATATGATATCATTTTTTTTATAATTAGAAAATAATAATACAATAAACAATTTCTTTTTTAATTGTTGTCTCTAAAAGATAGAAACATATTGATCTAAGTATAATTTCTTTGATCACAAACCAAAAAAAGAAAAAAATGAAAAAAACAAATTGGTGATTTCTTTTTTAAGAAATAATTTTTCATACAAAATATAAGAATGATTTTTTTTTTCTTTTCTGAAAATTGAAAATACATATAGATGGTCTATAAGAAGTTGATTACATTTCCAATTAAATTTTCAGGTTCTAACAGAGGACGGAATTGCTTGCATATACAATATCAACAAAACTTGTAAACTCATCATGCAAACAACCTCTTCATCAACATCTTCTTCTTATCGTTGGAAATATGATGTCTTTCTAAGCTTTAGAGGTGAAGACACGCGGAAGAACTTCATAGATCATTTGTATGCTACTTTCAATCAGAAAGGATTGCGTGTTTTTAAGGATGACAAAGAAGCTAAGAAAGGAAAACTCATTTCACCACAGCTCAATCATGCAATTGAAGAGTCAAGATCAGTGGTGGTTGTTTTCTCAAGAAACTATGCTTCTTCCACATGGTGTTTAGATGAACTTGTTCAAATTGTTCATTGCAAGAATATAACAATTTTTCCAGTTTTCTATAAAGTGGATCCTTCAGTGGTTAGAAGACAAACAAAAGAATTTAAAAAAGCCTTTGTCAAACATGAAAAAACTTATAAAGAGGATATTGGAAAGGTGCAAACTTGGAGAAATGCTTTGAGAGAGGTGGCCAATCACTCTGGATATCACTTAAATGATGGGTATGTGACACTTATTTCTTCTTCTTTATAGTGGAAAGCTTAGTAATCAAAATGATATTAAATGTGCTAGTTATGAGTGTTGATACTACAAATTAAGCATTGAATTTCTTATTCAAACCAAGTTTTATCTTTATCAGAAATTTAAAAGTATTCATACAATGAAATATTTAATTAACAAATTCTTATGTTATATAGATAGTATTTAATAATAAATTAATTAATGTAAAAGATAATTAATAAAATAAGCTTTTTCATATTTCACAAAGTAATAATTAATAACTTGGTTTTTCTTAGACAAGCATGAATTCTTTTATTCAATTTTCCTTGTTACTGTAACTAAGACATATAGTATATAATACGAAAAGTATAGAGATAATATAACTACAATATAGACTGAATGCTACAAACATAGGTGTATGTAGATAATTTCTATGATACGCACTATTTATACATTAGTATATTCATGACTAGCTAGTGTTGTAAGTTGTTACCATAATTTTTTCTTGATCTTTTCCACTCTTCAGATATGAGTCACAATTTATTCAAGACATTTTGAAGGAAATATCAAGAAAATTATGTTTTTCAAAATACACAAGTGTCGACGACCTAGTAGGCATAGATTCACGTTTGGAGAAATTAAAGAAATTTATAAGTCCTGAGTCATATGATGTTCGTATGATTGGGATTTGTGGAATGGGAGGAATAGGCAAGACAACAATTGCTAGAGTTGCCTATGACTTGATTTCTTGTGAATTTGAAGGTAGTAGTTTTTTGGCTAATGTTACAGAGATTTCCAAAAAAAAAGGTCTACTTTCTTTACAAAAGATGCTTCTTTCCCAAATTCTACATATGAAAAAAGATGACATCAACGTATATGATGACTTTGATGGAATAAGCATGATAAGAAGTAGGTTGGGGTGTAAGAAGGTTCTTATTGTTATAGATGATGTGAACAATCCAGAGCAATTAGAAAAATTAGCTGGCAAACATGATTGGTTTGGCATGGGCAGTAGGATCATAATAACATCAAGAACCAAAAGTTTGTTGACATCCCATGGAGTAGATGGAGTTTATAAAGTTGGGGAATTAAATGATGATGAAGCCCTCCAATTATTCATTTCAAAAGCCTTTAAGAACAATCAACCTTCAGAAAGTTTTAGGGAGTTAGCCAAATGTGTTGTAAAGTATGCTAGTGGTCTTCCATTAGCTCTTAAAGTTTTGGGCTGCTTTTTGTGTGGAAGAGAAGTTCATATATGGGAAGATGCATTGCAAAGACTAAAAAGAGATTGTAAGAAAGAAATACTGGACGTACTTCAAATAAGCTTTGATGGGCTAGAAGAATCAGAGAAAAGAATATTTCTTGATATAGCATGTTTCTTTAAAGGAGAAAATAGATATTATGTGACAAGTATTCTCGAAAGTTGTGGTTTTTTTCCAAATATTGGCATAGATATTCTAATCGATAAATCGCTCATAATTCATGATGGCTATGAATTGTGGATGCATGATTTGTTACAACAAATGGGTCAACAAATTGTCAAGAGAGAGTGTCTCGAAGAGCCTGGAAAACGTAGTAGATTATGGATGGAAGCAGACATTCATCATGTATTGACAGAAAACACAGTAAGCAATTCAATTTTGTTAAAATTATGTGCACCTTTTCAATTATCATTTGCTTTAACTAGTTAAATATCTATATGAGGAGTGAACTAGTGCATTGTTGGCACAGTAGCTAGCCTCTCCAGATTGCACATGCATGTTTAATTTATTATTTTTCTTTTTTTTGTGTTTGTTGACCAATTTTTAGTCCAGTTGAGCATATTAAAGTCTCTTGTTCCTCAAAAACAGTTCTATTTCCAAAATTATATTTTGGTTTCTAGTTAGTTTATTTTCTCCTTAGTTTAGATACTTTCAATATACATGAGCATGTTGACACCGGCAATAGTACGATCTATAATGAAAAAAAATAAATTGATAGTCATTTTTTATATTATTTTAAAAGAAGTAAGTAAAAAATCAATAAAGTATATATTCTATAAATTCATGAATATATTTAAATTAAAATTTATAGAAAACCTATAATATTTTAACAATTTAAAAATTATTTGAAAAGTTAAAAAGAGTTATATGTTTTAGTTGTAAAATTTAGAAAATGATTTTTGTTTTTTTTTTTTTTTCAAATAGAATTCAAAGCTCCTTTTTTTTCTAAATTTTTTTCTTTTATAAAAAATCATTTTTACAAAATATCGTGAAAATTTATGAAATTTACAAAATAATAATTTCGTTAATAAAAATTGGTGTAAGCATATGTATGATTAAGTGAGTTTGAAATTGAAGAACTATTTTCATAAGATTGTGTGTTACTTGTAAGAATTTTTGTGCAACCCAATTAAGTTTTATGTTAAAATGTTAATGGCAGACCTATATATAAGTGGAGGAAAGCTGTCGCCTCTTGTTTATTCAAGTGGATTGCAAATTTCACATATATGTTGAAGTAGCTAGCACTCATATCTATATAATTCAATTCATATGTTATTAACTCTTAACTTGCTTTCTTTTTCTTTTTCTTTTTTTTCTGTTTTTTCTATTTTTTTAAGGGAACTGAAAAGGTTGAAGGCATGATGCTCAACTTTCTTACAAAAGAGATTCATTGTTGTGCTAAAGCATTTTCGAAAATGATTAATCTAAGATTACTCAAACTCTGCAATGTTCAACTTCCAGAAGGCCTTGATTACCTTTCCAACAACTTACGTCTACTTGATTGGGAAGGATATCCTTTAAAATCCTTACCACCAAATTTGCAATTGGACAAAATTGTTGAGTTGAAAATGGATCAGAGTCGCATTGAACAAATACCACAGGGAATCAAAGTAAGATTAATTCAATTACACTTTCCTATTTTGATTTATATGGAATATTTTATATTTTTTATTATTTAATAAATATGGAAAATTAAGAAAAGTACATCTTTATCTAATTTTTTTTTTTCTTTTAACAGCCTTTCAACAATTTGGAATCCATCCATTTTAGAGAGTGTAAATACTTAATCAAAATACCAGATTTAAAATCAGTACCAAATCTCAAGCATGTGGATATTTTTCGTTGTGAAATGTTGCATGAGGTTCACCCATCTTTGTTGGTTCACAAAAAGATTACTACTTTGAGTATGTTTGGTTGTACAAGTCTTACAACGCTTCCAAACCAGATTCATATGGAATCCCTAGAACGACTTTTGCTATGTCATTGCTACAAATTGGAGAAGTTTCCAGAGATTGAAGGAAGTATGGATCGTCTACGTTACCTCAATTTACAAAACACTGCTATCAAAGAACTGCCAAAGTCAATTAAATGTTTGACTGGACTTGAAGTATTTTCTTTGATACACTGCAAAAATCTTGTGAGTCTTCCAGTCACTATAAATGGTTTGAAATCTCTTCATTCATTTTATCTTTCTGGATGCTCCAAGGTTGATAACTTGCCAGAGACTTTGGAGCATTTAATCTTTCTAGAAAAGCTAAGGATACTTAAAGTAAGGGGAACTGCGATAAGCCGACCAATGGCGTCCATTTTTCTTAAGACGAATCTTGTAGAGTTAGATTTTAGTGGTTGCAGAGGACTGCCATCAAAATCTTCGTCTTCAGTCTTCTTCAAGACTTTTAGATTGCCCACTTTGTCAGATTTTTGTAGATCTTTACAAAGTTTGATTCTGAGTGACTGCAATATGGAGGAAGAAGCAATTCCTAATGACTTTTTCGATAGCTTTTCTTCATTACGGACGTTAGACCTAAGCAAAAACAATTTTGTTTCACTACCTGGAAGCATCAATCATCTTTCCAAGCTTGAGTGTCTTGACTTGAACGGTTGTAAGAGACTTCGATCTCTACCAGAACTTCCGTCCAACATAGAATCTATTATCGTAGATGGTTGTGTTGCACTGGAAACAACATCAAATGCATTAAGGTTATGCAAATCCGAGCTGGTACATTTTTCATGCATAAACTGCTCGGAATTGATCTGCTGCAAAAATCTAGCATCTTCAATGCATAGAGAATCCATTGAGGTCAGTGTATTTCTCTTTCTCTCTCTTCATCTTTTGAGTTAAACATTATTGTAGGATTTTTCTTTCTTTTTTTGAGTGCAGGCAGCGTATCATCGTCAGACGATGTTCGTGGATGAAATTACCATGGTTTTTCCTGGAAGTGAAATTCCAGAGTGGTTCCAACATAAGAGTGAGACTTCTTCAATTAAAATAGAAAGGCCTCCAGATTCTTATGATAACAAGGTGGTGGGATGTGCTGCCTGCTTTGTTTTCAATTTCCATGAGCATCATAGTCGAGATGAGGATGAAGAAATGGATATAACTCACCTTTACTGCCATACGATCGAAGACAATAGTGAAACCATTCATATTGGTCTTGATGAGTATCGGGGCAAGACAGTGTCAGACCATCTTTGTCTAATAAATTTTCCTCAAAGACTCTTTCAAGATTTTGTTGAGCTTTCATTTAAATCAGATAATCCAGCATTGGTGGTGAAGAGGTGTGGGATCCATCCAATATACGAGAAAGAACTGAAAGAGTTGAAGCCAAGGACCAACAAATCCAGTAGCTCTAGTTTTGGGAAGTCATATGAGTTGGATGAAGATTTTGTCGGATCAAAGGTGGATGTTGACTATGTTGGGTCAGGAGACGAACCAATCTCCAAGATAATAACATCTCCAAATTTCATAAATGGCGAATCGAGCTCAACGTAAATCTTTAATATTTGTCTGGTTTTAATGATCTCAACGAATATTGCTCTTGAACTCTCATCAACTTTTACAATTTTATACTCAATTATATTGTTTTTCCATTCTCATATAAATTTTGATGTGAAAAAGGTATGGGGTAAATGAGAAAGAAATAGAAGAGTATTCTGATGATGAAGATGAACCACCATCTAAAAGATTAACAG
This sequence comes from Pistacia integerrima, assembly GCA_026225825.1. NCBI lineage: Eukaryota > Viridiplantae > Streptophyta > Magnoliopsida > Sapindales > Anacardiaceae > Pistacia > Pistacia integerrima. The sequence continues at coordinate 26,826,337 of CM047742.1, read as the reverse complement.
AATTATAATCCTTCAGCTTCAGAATCTTCTAAAGCCTACATCTTATACAGTGTCGTTTTACGAATATATTAGTAAGTCCATATCTCTATTTCTGACCAATTCTTTCTTATTTTTCTCTAATTTTAATGTTCTATGCCAGATTGATGTAGAATGTATAAATCTCTAATTCTATATTTTAATAAATCTCTAGACTGTTTTATAAAGTTGCTAGAATTAGAAGATGTCTAATCTGTTTATTTTTGTTTGGATGGAAAGACAGTGCCCAGATCCAATCTTCTCAGAAATTAAGGACATGAGACGAACCAAGGAATAATGAACAGAAAGTGAACTTGAAGTTTGTGACCTATTGCCTCGAATTGCTGCTAGTGATGAAAATACGCTGGTTTGTTGTAAGAGACTTAAAGGGTGTGAAGTAGGGGATTTTGGTGCAGTAGGCAGGAAGGGTCTTTGTGTGTGAGGTGTTAAGGGACAGATAGATGATTGAAGAATTCTGTTATGAGGAATATAATAAAAGGGGAGATATTCTGGAAAAAGTAAAGGGAAAAGGGAGGTTGTTGGCCCTCAAAGTGCAACAGGCTATGTTTATCTTTGTCATGTCTGGTTCATCTTTTATTTTTCGTTTGTTCTTGTTGATTGAGCTGATGAAGTTGTTGTTACTTTGTGAAGAATCGTTTAACATCAATACAAATATTTATTTTTTGATCATCTCCTGGGTTGTGTATGTTTGCTGGTTTGTTCATGGTTGATAGCTGCTGTTTGGTTGTGTGTTTGTGATTCTGGAGTGGTTTCCTTTAAGTTCCCGATCCTTTATGAGTGTATATGTTGGAATGAAGCTTCTTGAGGGAGATAATGATTCCAGTGACTTGAAGTTAATTGGTCACATCAGACTTCCTTATGCCAAATATATATTACTATCTTTTTTAAAGAATGGAAGGAACATAAGTACGACATAGTATTAGGAAAGTGTGATACAATGCCTTCTTCTTTGAAAGAGGGTTTGCGTTGAGGTGAGCCTTTTAAAAGATGTTTGATGAAATGCCCAAAAGAAAAAAATTGTAATTGTGTAAATATGAATATCTTATGAAATGAAAATTCATAGCCATTTTAATGAAAGCAATATATATTACTATAAATTGAATTTTCAGCTTGCCAATTTCACAAGCGTTATGCAGTTTTTCTTTAAGTAAGTTTCTTCAAGATTAAGTCTTTGTCTTATATTTTAAGGATTTCCAAATCTTGGCAGTGATGGTGAAGGGTTAATAGCTTATAATAATGGGTTATAAGCAACTGGCATGTATTTGTTTTTGGGCTCCATTCATCAATTCTATGCAGTTTTGAGCATCCTTGTTTTTGGGCTCAACTTCCGGTGTCCATGATTCTTGTTTTGGCGGCTGGTCCTCATGCACAACTTTTGCTGCGATTTTCCGTTTGTTCTCTCCAGACCTTCGTTCCATTTTATATGCTGGTCTTCTTTTTGTTGAGCAATCCCAGAGGCTTGATTGTTGTTGTGTTAGGATTGTATCTCTGCTTCTCTTTGGTGTTTTTGTGGTGTTTTATTCGCTGGGTTTGTCCAACGAATTTTATTTTTTTGTGTATGCTCTTGAGTTTCCATCAAAACTATGGCAAATATTCCACCAGAGCTCACCTCCAAAATATTCTCAAAGTTGCCCAGCAAGTCTCTTCTCCGATTCCGTTGTTTATCCAAATAATGCCTAGCTTTAATCGCCGACCCTCATTTTATCAAGATCCACTCAGCTCAACCACAAAGACAAAGACTCCTCGTTTCTGCTTCAGGCTCTCTCTTCTTGGTCGACCTCGAAACATATCATGATCACAATAACAAATTTATTGCAAAGGAGCTTCGACTTCTAATAAGATTGAAGTAAAAACATCCCATAAACCTTATTTCAACATATGATTCTAGTAATGGTTTGGTTTGCTTGGAATTCTTCCTCAAAAATCTGATGATTTCCCTTTCTTTGTTGTATGCAATCCATCCACAAAAGAGTCCAAGACAATTTCAAACTTTCAAGAACAAGATCATTGTGAATATTTATTTGGATTTGGTTAACGACTCTCCACATCTTCTCTTTGAGAAACAATTCTTGGAAAAGCATTAAAAAGAATACCCCTATCCATTTTCCTACTAAAGTTTCAAGCCTATGGATCTCTCTAAATGGAGCTATCTATTGGATGTTAAAATCTTCATCCTTGGTTGTTGTGTGAGTGGTAGTTTTGGGAGTGGTATTCATCAGATTCTCGCAAACCTTGACTGGTCCACTGGACCAAGCTCTACACATTCCTCTTGAACATCTGCTTCCAATTCTGAACGTAAATTTTCATCAGCCCTCATTTCTGCAAGGGAGAACATATATCGAAGAACTACAGTAGCCAGAATTGTCACCTTTGCATCATCAAGGCCACCCCAGCCAAACATCTTCTCTTCAACCTTCAGCTTCTTTTTCTTCTTGTTGCCTACTTGCTTGGATACAAAGCTATCCCCTTTCTGCTCAAACTTAGCTTGGGTGACCGCATAGGGATCTTTCCACCTGGACGAAAAGGAGTTCCGTCCAAAATGAATAGCCAAAGCAACTGATGGTTCTTTAGGATATGTTACAAGAGCATCACCCTTCTTTCTCCCAGTCTCTTTATCCACATAGATTTTCCCATCTACAAGAACACATATCACCATTAGAAAGCCACGAAAATATGGTAGGTAATCATAAAAGAATGACATAAGATGTTCCTTTTCCAAGGTCTTGTACGCATACCCTTTTTATGACTAGATTTACTGCTAGAGTTGTTCCTTGCATAGGCCAGCTTGTGTGTCCTTTTAGCATCTAACTGAGCTCTGTACTCTCACATCATTCTATTGGTATCCGCTTCTAGTTCACCCTTTCTTACTTCATCTTCCTAAAACATCAAGTACAAATATATGTGACAAACATGTAATTTCGTAAATTTACAAAAATTAATGCAAGCACCAAAACCAGTAACTTGCACATATTCAAAAGGAACGCACTAAGAAAATGTTGTAATTAAACATGAATATATTGAATGAAACAATGTTACATAAACATAAGAGAATCAGATAGGGCCATTGAAGTGACAAAGTTTGGGTGAAATATATTATTAAGATTGAATAGTTAACTTTATTTTATTTGTCTCTTAACAGCCACACACTATCAGCCCAGTTTTATTATATTCAGGAATATGCAAACACAAGTTTTTTCCCTTGGCATAACTTCAAACCTAGAAGTGCGGAAAAAAAAAAAACTCCATTATATTTTCCTATCACATAGTCATAGAAGCACAAAGCAAACATTTTGAGATTTCTTTCAATTAGTGCTAGTTTGCAAGTACTCTACTAAGCTGAAGTCAGGGCTGCAAAAGTGAACATAAGCTCCATTGTTATTATTCTATTCTAAATAAACTTTCACTATTATTAATACTGGCTTGGTTCTCAGTAGAGACAGATAATTACATTAAACTTTACACATATTTATAGTTGTGCATGGTTAAAATTGCAAGTTTCTGCCAAATTTGAGTTACATTGAATGAGAAGAACAATTATAGCAATGCGCAACAGCTCACTTTTGCTTCTTTTAGAATTCTTCCCAGGTAATTGTATGAGAAGTTTTAAGGCTGGCCAAACGAGCAGCATGCCACCATGGTGAGTGAAAAGACCCATCCACCTGCGAGGGCCCCATCAGAAATATTCCAGGAAAAGATAATCATCCATAGTACGGTTACAGAATTGAATGAAATTTTCTAAATGCATGTCAAGAAACCTTGTACATGCATATCTCTAGAAGATGATTTAAGATTCACATCCGCACAAACCAGTGTATCCCAACTAATTATTGTTAATGTGTTAAAACCTATCAACCTATATAAATTCTCATGGCTGGAAGATTGTTTTGTCATTCAATTTTCCCAAACATGAGTCAAAATTCACTGTCAACATAAATCGAAAAATTAAAACATAAATAAAAGGTGTAAAATCTCTCAAAACATGGGTTCTCCTTTAAATAAGCATAAAGTTCTTTTCTTTTTTCCCCCCTATTTGAACAAACTTTAAGAAGCAAATTACAATAGATCTAAAACATTACCCGTCGCGGGTTGTATATTACTAAAATACAAAACCAAATCAGCATTACATACAATTCATACTTCCTCAGTCCTCACTAATTTCACAAAAGATGTTACAAATATCATGTTGAATGTTACCCATAATCCAAACAACAGTACCATGATTTCCCTTTCAAAAATCTCAATACCATTTTAATAGTTTTATCAATATAACAATTATATCACTGAGAAAGCATATAATACTATTAATAATAATAAAAAAAAACTAACAACACTAAGTAGAAGCAACTAAATAACTCCAAGTACCCTTTTAAAAGCTCATCAATTTAGCAATTTTATTACTTGAAAGCACATAATATTTACAAATTAACAAAACAATAAAAATAAACTACTGAAGGATTATCAATTTTTATACACAATCCAACCCTTTTGAAAGTTCATCAAGTTAGCAATTTTTGATAGAATAAATTAAAAGTAATAACACTAAGCAGAAGCAACTATTAAATTCAATTAAATAATACTAATTAACAATTTAAAAAAAAAATTGGGTATTAAAGAGTAGTATGAAAGGATACAAACCATGCCGTTCTCGGTCTCTTCCGGCGCAGCTGAGCTGGAGCCGAGGTGAGCTCGCTGCATGGCCTTGTAAGCTTGGTTTTTGCCCATTCTGAGAGAGACCCAGGTGAGGAAGTGTGAGAAAATTTGTGGGAAAGTTGGAAACCCAGATAGAAAACGAAGGAAAATTTACGAATTAGGGTGTTACCAGTCGAAATCCCATCAAAATTGAGGGAAATGTAGGGATTGTAATGTTTTTGCGAGAAAGAAGTTTAGGGATTGAAATAAAAATAGATTAAACGTTTGAAGATGAGTGATCTCAAATCTTTAGCTTGGGGCGGGTTGACCCGATTTTATGGGCTTGGTTTGTTGGTAATTTTTAATTAATTTTTTAAAAGAATAATTTTAAAATAATCACCAAATTAGATGGTATTAATAAACCATTAAAACATTAAAATTCCAAACTTTCCTACCCTAAAAATTATGAAAATTTGTTCGTTTTATTATTCACTTATATTAGCTAATACTCATTTGACCCACAATAATAATAATAATAATAATAGTTCAACTTTGAAATCATGGTTAAATAGAAAAAAAAAAAAAAAAAAAGAATGCATTGGTGGCCTCGTTTGAGTAATTTTGTGATCATTTAAGAGAAAAAAGCTAGTCTCAAAGCTCAAGGCTCCTCTTATGCTTATAGACCTTGCATGGGAGCATACTTTATATGGAAATTAGGATTCTAATTGAGTTTGTAAAATATAAAAAACAGTAAAGGCAATTAGACAATCACACAAGCATTCGAACATCAAATTTATTTGGTTCAACAAATCATGCCTACAACCACAAAAAGCGTGTCAAATGATTAAAATAGAGAATACAAATACGAAGTCTTATACACTCGTGTTAAACCCAAAGGCAAACTCAAAACCCTTTTCTTAGTGATTGGACATAAAACTTACATCCACACATGAAAGACATATAAACTCAAACTTATAAGAAATTTACATGAGAAAATGAGTCAAAATCCTTTACGTTTATAATGGACCTCTAAATAGTGACACCCAAGAATTTAATGAGTGGTGTATATGTAACTTTTAAGCAGATATAAGTATTGACACATGAATTTTTTGAAAGATAACACTTACATAATAGTCTCCATAGATAATTTTCGTAATTATAATCTTAATTAAAGCAAGCAATATAATATCAAGAATGTTTACAAGCATAACCAAATGCATGACTGAAGGGATTATAATCCCATAATTTGTATTTATAAGGAAACACCTTTAAGAAATGACAAAGTAAAAAAATATACAACTAAGAACCAGAACTCAAAAATCTTTAAAAGAGATAGATACGAAGATCTTTAAAAGGACAAACTCAAAGATATGTTGTCATCCTTGTCTTCCAATATGAATTTAGCTCTCACTAATACATTTGATCTACGATTGGCAACTCCCTCACATGATGTTCAAGACAAACTCATATCCCTCATGGACGTTGCTTTTCTTGCTTAGATTCCAATCCGAAATCCAGAACAACCATGCAAACTGTTTGTCAACCATAATTATGCAATTAAGCTTCTTGTTCTTCACCAGGTAGTAATCACACACTATACTATGTAATTGTACTGTGTTTTCAAATTCCATTCTTGGGAGCTCTTATTACCTTATGCAATTATATGTTGTTGAAATTTTGGACTAAAAAATTGGAAAGACAACAGGAATGATTCATTCCTCGGTTTCTTAATAATGTATAATAAATTGCCAGTTTCCAAGTTTCTTATTCATCCCCTTTTGTGTGAATAATTTGATTAATTAGGTGTAAATTAGAAAAATGTTTTAAAGAAACATGTTCCTTATGCTGAAAACCAACTAATAATTTCATGTTCTCAACTTTTCATTCATCATCAATTCATTCCACGAGCTTCAAAGATAACCGATGAGCTAATCTTCAAGCCTCGAAACAGCTTGGTTTCGGACAAGACTAGGAAATGAACTTGGCTAAAGTAGTAGATATTTTATGAGCAGAGACTTACTAAATCATAGTACCTGGGCGGAGATAAATTTACTTCAGATAATTATAGAAAACTTGTTTTGTGCTATCAAGAAATTGATGGAACTTGGAATGAGGTTGAGGTTGAGGTTGATGGCCTTCCACCTCATGGCTGGTTTACTCGTGTTCATGTGTTTACAGAAAGCCTTGTCTCACCCCATCGCTATATTAACTAGTGAAGCTACCAATACTGCTTAGCCCCTTGGCCATTACGTAATAGATGGATAATGGATTAGCTGCCTTCAACAAATCCACTCCATCACTTTCCGTCGTCCGCATATATACAAGGAAGGAAATATGGCAGCAAACAAGTTAGCTAATGTCAGTCTCCAGTGCATTGTGTGGGATTCTTCTCCCTCTCAAATTATCAGCATTCTCCACCGCCAGCGATGGGGTATACCCAATTACCGATTTCTATACGTCATATTTTCTCTCTTTCTTTAAATTTTCCCCCCTGTAATTAACTTTTGATAATATACTTATTAGATTTGAAGTGTTAACGTTTGATTTGTTTAATTTAGATATTTTTATCGTTGCATGTGTTGAAAGCCCAAGCCTGGAATGCACTTTAAGCACATAACTTAATTTCTTTTTCAATAAACTTTTTTTTTTTTTTTTCATTCTTTATTTATAGTTTATAAGCCCAATTTTAATATCAGATATGGTCGGAAAAGATCAGATCGATGAATTTTAATCCTATTTACCATCCGATATTTTCTAGCTTTTCCATTATATAAGCTTCATATCTAACTTGTATTTGATGATTCTTACCACAAACCCTAAACCCTATACTTGTTTTCTTTGCTAGCCATGGCGTTTCTTCCCCAAGAAATCTTATTCCAAGACATACTTCCAAAACTTCCAGTCAAATCTATATGCCGACTCAAGTGTGTTTCCAAATCATTCATGGCTTTGTTCAACGACCCTCTTTTCATCAAAACTCACCAGTCTCAAACCCATAGAGATAAACTCCTTATTCTTCCCAATTCTGATCTTTATCTTATAGACCCTAAAACATCTTCTAATGATGAAAAGCTTACTACGAAGGGGCTCAATTTTTCAAAAGATGGGTCTATTTTTTTTTGTTCTTGTAATGGTTTGTGCTGCCTTTATGTTTCTCAACGCTGTGTTTGCTTTTTCTACAATCCATCCACCAGAGAGTGCTCCAAGGAAATACCAATACCAAATCATATTAACGAGGATAAGTGTCTTGATATTCCCGTTGTAGATGGTTTTGGTTATGCTTCATACATTGACGATTACAAAATGGTGATACTTTCTTATTGGGAATGTCTCACGCATATCTTTTCTTTAAAAAACAATTCATGGAAAAGAATTCATCAGTATGAAGAGAAACTTCTTGGAACTACGACTCTTGTCAATGGCGCTCTCCACTGGTTGAATTATTCCGCTGAAAAGATTCTTTCAATTGTTTCATTCGATTTGGTGGAAGAGAAGTTCAAAAGCTTCCCTCCTCTTCCTGATTATTTTCAATCTTGTTCCACTACTCTTTATGTCATGGATTGCTGTCTTTGCATGCTAGTAACTAAGAGTAAACACAATTATGAAACTGGGAAGAATGATAATAATGTTTTTGAAATTTGGGTGATGAAAGAATACGGGGTGGTAGATTCGTGGACTAGAATTTTGATATCAAAAGAACATCATCAAAAACCAATTTATCAATCAAAATACTTGAGTCTAAGATTATGTTTGAATAGAGGAATGGCCTTTTTCTTGAAAGATAGTGATGGAAACGACATTTTGTGTTATCAAGAAATTTATGGAACTTGGAAGGAGGTCGAGATTGGTGGCCTTCCAACTAAAAGGTGTTTTAACAATGTGAAAGCGTTTAGAGAAGCCCTTGTCTCACCCAATTGTTATATTGGTGAAGCTATTAATGATTCTTAGTTTCTTAAGTTTAATTGGTTAGGTTTACTGTTAGTGCAAATTAATAAAAAATTCAAAGAGTGTTATAGTCTCTGTTTAGTTATTTTCTTTACACTTTTGAAAGTATCTATTCCTTTTTCTTATTGTTGGCTTAGTATAAAAGAGTTTATTTCAATTCAATTTAATATGACCAACATCTTTTTCTTAAAAACATTAATTAATTTAAGTAAATTTTATAACCTATGAAGGCTAGTTTATTGAAGGAAGTTTGCAAATTACATAAGCCTTCCTATTTAACTTATATTTCTTCGTCATAGTTTATTTGTTCTTATTTTCTTTGCTAGCTATGGCGATTTTTTCCCAAGAAATCATATTCTAATGATGAAAGCTTTGTTGCAATGGAGCTCCAAGTCTTTTACTGTGGATGATGCTTTCTTTTTCCTTAATCCCTCCGCTAAAGAAACCAAGAATTTGCTCTCATTAATTAAAACCTTGGTATAAGATTTGTTTATTTTTATTATTCATTATAATCTTAACAGAGAAACTTAATTGTAAAAGTGACACTTTTTTAATGGTATAGGAGATACATGAATCCTTTGGATTGGAACCTAACAAAATAGATAATTCTTTCCTTAAAACCTAACAAATTGCTAACAGAATTTGCACATTAACCTTCAAAGGGGGTGATTGATGAACTAATTATTGTTATTATTGTTATTTTATTATTATTATTGTTGTTGTTTTTATTGTTATTGTTATTATATTATTGTTACAACAAAAGAATGCCAAGAAAAACAAGGATTTAGAATCCTGCACAAAGGAAGGAGCCCAAAGAGCACTCTCGGCCTTAACAAAAAACAGGGCTCAAGGGAGCTATTCACACAACAGGCCACCAACCCAACACAAAGCAGTCCTACCCGGTCAAAAGGGCCTGAGGAAAAACAAAATCACCATTAAGGCCCACCCAGAAAACTTAAAAGAGGCTGCCAAATGAGTCTAGTACAGGCTGAAGATGCCTTGACGGTCCATCTTTAAAGCCCTCCAGAGAACAAACAAGACAGGCCCAAAGAACCACTTGTCAACCCTTGTGCTGGTCCATTTTGTAAACATCTATCCTTGAACTAAGCCCATTGAAGCAGACCAATGAATTTATTCATTTATATGGTGGTATGATATTTTTATGAAATTTTTCTATCACTCTTCATTCATGAAATCATATGTTTCAAGTGTCAATTTCTCAAAAGTTGCTTTCTTTGCATGTAACTGAATTCATTTAAATTATTAAGTGCTCTTTCAGGTGCCTTCTACCTGCCATAAGAGATCGGATATTGTTGTATGCTAGCTCCAAATTGAACATTTATCAAAACTAATTTAGTAATAATTCAAAATATATTGAAGATTAATATACCCAGAGACCAAAGTGCCATTATAAAATCTTAAGATACAAGTGATGAAGACTCTTGGTAGTTTTATTACCTTTGTTTACAATCATATACTTTACTATGAATTAGCTCATAACATGCAGGAGTTGATGACTTTTTATTTAAATCCAATTATATGTTTTGTCAATTGAAAAAGAGAAATTAATTCATTGAAAGACCAAAAGCAAAAATAAAATTTTATATATTAAAAAAATGGTATTGAAAATTGAAAATAATTCAAAATTAAGTATAAAAATAAAAAAGAGAAAGTTTGATTTAATATAATGAGTATGTTTCATTTTGATTCTTTCAAACATTTTTATTTGAAAATAAATTGTCTAAGTGATTATAAAACTAATAATTTTTTTTTCTGATAATAGAGAAAACACCATGACTGGGGATATTTATGTATGTCTCAAATTAATTGAGAATTCATTCCAGATTTAGTTTCCGAGTTGCCAAGCAAGAATACATTTATTAAATTCTAACATCCAATGATCAACAAGGCTTATTAGTGGTGGACGGTGGATGCATAGTGATTGCTCTTAACATATAAATTATTTTCGTCTTTGCTATGATAGTAGCCTTTTTATATAATATTGTCTCTAGATATGAGATAAGTTTATTTATTTTTAATTTCTGATTAAATATTTGTTTGTATTGGTACATGTACATTGCAAGACTTGACTTATATATAGTGGTCAATAATGCTACCAACACTGAAAGTTTACACTGATTTTTCTGCATTGATAAACGTGTCATCTGAGTTAGATATAGTCACATAGCACACTAACAAGTATTCCACGAATGAACGGTCGTTCATCAAATATGGTGAGCGTCCATGATTATTGGACGACCGTTTATTTTAAATGAATTTTCATCCATACGAAAATAACAATGAACTCACATCTATATTATATGGACAGGAGTCCATTTACTGTGGATGGACGTCCACCTCGAATGGACGCTCGTCCATAGTTTAAATTATAAAACAATAATCTTTATTCATGAGAGATTATAGAGTCAGATGTCGATTGACCACGTATCTTACCAACACCACATTTGTAACCTGAGGTTCATTATTTTTTAAAGTTTAAAGGGAACTACTAAATTGATAAACACAGTAATATAAATTAACCACTAGTTTTGTGGTCACAAGATTTTAGCCATGTGATGAGTTACTTAGAGGTCTTATGTTTGAGCCTCATAAAGTGATCATCTAGTCTATTTGGGCTTATAAGATGTTCAATGTACTACAGGGATTAGTTGTGAGGCTTGTAGAGTGTTCAATATATCCTGGGATTAATTAAAGTGTGCGTAAGTTAGATTGAACATCTAAATTATTAAATAAAAAAATATATATTAACTTCATTTGTCCAATTATTGGATTATAATAAGTGAATTATAAAATATAAGTTTTTTAAGAAAATGGTATTGATTTAAGCATAAGAGAAAGAACAATTGGGTCTATAATTGGACAGAAGTAAGACTTTAGTTTTTCAAATTGTCTTCATTTAAATAGATTTCAAGAAATTGCACCGCCCCAAGATAATTTTTATCTTAATTTTTTTTTTTTTTTTTTTTTTATGGTGCATTGCACATGGACGACAGTCCATATAAGATGGACGAGTATCTATTATTTTATTTTTAAAATTTTATGGATGGACGTCCATATAAAGTGAATGATATCATATGAACAAGAATCTATTATTAGTTTTGTAGATACTCGTCTATTTGTGATGTACGGTTGTCCATAAAATATGGACAGACGTCTATAATTATTGGATAATCATTTATTCATAGAAAAGATATGTTGCCTCTAACGTGGTTGTATACCACATCCGTCGGTATAAAAATTTGGTACATTATTGGATAGTGATGTTAGGATGGGTCAAATGAAAACTAATTGTACATAACATTTATATTATATTTTTCTAGTCAAAATTGTCATAAAAAGAAAAAAAAAATTACATTTACTATTATCCTCAGCAAGACTTCATATTGACGAATCGTTGCATAACCATCTCTTTATCAATATTATCAAATATATTTTTCTCAACATATAAAATTAGACTATAGTCTTAAAGACTTAAACAATATATAAAAATAAAAACCAGCTTGATTCTATCTATATTTCTATTTTTATTATCTATATATTATTTTGTTTCCAAATTTTAGAATCATAAAACAATCATCTACTTATAACAAAATTTTCCTTTTTCCTAAAAGTTTGGGTTTGCAGATGGTAAGATTTTACTTTAACAAGTTTTATTAAAAAATTGAAGGTGGGCGGTATTAAAATGGAGAGTGAGCGAAGATTTTTGGTACTAAAATTGAGAGTGGGCCACATATTTTAGTATTTAAAAATAAAAATTGAAGATTAATGTTACTGCATCAATTTGGGTCCCAGCGTTAGGTCAATCTGTAATCAAAGGAAAAGCTTAAATAATTCAGGTGGGGACCACCACTCCACATAACTTTGAGAGGTGTAAGACTTTAATCATGTACAGTTTTATACGCGGATTTCATTTAAGAAGAGAGAAAAATCGGAGAATCATTCATAATGGTTTTCCATTACTTCAACACCCTCAAAGCTGTAAGTTTAATTTCTTTTGAAATATATTCATCAATATTTTCCTTCATTGATTTTTTATTTACGATTTACCTCATTTGTTAGTTCATATCCAATTGCATCTCACTATAAAACATTAAGATCTGGGTCCATTTATTTGTTGGGTAAACTTTGGTTGAAGATTTTTGATATTTATAATCTCTCAAAGTTTTTAAAGTTTTGAGTATCAGATCTAAACTTTCCTAGCTGATTAATTGTAAGTGCCTCTATTGATCTTTTAATTTTTAAATAGTCAAAATATGATATCATTTTTTTATAATTAGAAAATAATAATACAATAAACAATTTCTTTTTTAATTGTTGTCTCTAAAAGATAGAAACATATTGATCTAAGTATGATTTCTTTGATCACAAACCAATAAAAAGAAAAAAAAAATGAAAAAACAAATTGGTGATTTCTTTTTTAAGAATAATTTTTCATACAAAATATAAGAATGATTTTTTTTTTCTTTTCTGAAAATTGAAAATTGAAAATACATATAGATGGTCTACAAGAAGTTGATTACATTCCAATTAAATTTTCAGGTTCTAACAGAGGACGGAATTGCTTGCATATACAATATCAACAAAACTTGTAAACTCATCATGCAAACAACCTCTTCATCAACATCTTCTTCTTATCGTTGGGAATATGATATCTTTCTAAGCTTTAGAGGTGAAGACACGCGGAAGAACTTCATAGATCATTTGTATGCTACTTTCAATCAGAAAGGATTGCGTGTTTTTAAGGATGACAAAGAAGCTAAGAAAGGAACTCATTTCACCACAGCTCAATCATGCAATTGAAGAATCAAGATCAGTAGTGGTTGTTTTTTCAAGAAACTATGCTTCTTCCATATGGTGTTTGGATGAACTTGTTCAAATTGTTCATTGCAAGAATATAACAATTTTTCCAATTTTCTATAAAGTGGACCCTTAAGTGGTTAGAAGACAAACAAAAGAATTTAAAAAAGCCTTTGTCAAACATGAAAAAACTTTTAAAGAGGATATTGGAAAGGTGCAAACTTGGAGAAATGCTTTGAGAGAGGTGGCCAATCACTCTGGATATCACTTAAATGATGGGTATGTGACACTTATTTCTTCTTCTTTGTAGTGGAAAGTTTAGTTATCAAAATGATATTAAATGTCCAGTTATGAGTGTTGATACTATAAATTAAGCATTGAATTTCTTATTCAAACCAAGTTTTATCTTTATCAGAAATTTAAAAGTATTCATACAATAAAATATTTAATTAACAAATTCTTATGTTATATAAATAGTATTTAATAATAAATTAATTAATGTAAAAGATAATTAATAAAATAAGCTTTTTCATATTTCACCAAGTAATAATTAATAACTTGGTTTTTCTTAGACAAGCATGAATTCTTTTATTCAATTTTCCTTGTTACTGTAACTAAGACATATAGTATACAATACGAAAAGTATAGAGATAATATAACTACAATAGAGACTAAATGCTACAAACACAGGTGGATGTAGATAATTTCTATGATATGCACTATTTATACATTAGTATACATATTCATGACTAGCTAGTGTTGTAAGCTGTTACCATAATTTTTTATAGATTTTTTCCACTCTTCAGGTATGAGTCACAATTTATTCAAGACATTCTGAAGGAAATATCAAGCAAATTATGCTTTTCAAAATACACAAGTGTCGACGGCCTAGTAGGCATAGATTCACGTTTGGAGAAACTAAAGAAATTTATAAGTCCTGAGTCACATGATGTCCGTATGATTGGGATTTGTAGAATGGGAGGAATAGGCAAGACAACAATTGCTAGAGTTGCCTATGACTTGATTTCTTGTGAATTTGAAGGTAGTAGTTTTTTGGCTAATGTTATAGAGATTTCAAAAAAAAAAGGTCTACTTTCTTTACAAAAGATGCTTCCTTCCCAAATTCTACATATGAAAAAAGATGACATCAACGTATACGATGACTTTGATGGAATAAGCATGATAAGAAGTAGGTTGAGGTGCAAGAAGGTTCTTATTGTTGTAGATGATGTGAATAATCTAGAGCAATTAGAAAAATTAGCTGGCAAACATGATTGGTTTGGCATGGGCAGTAGGATCATAATAACATCCAGAACCAAAAGTTTGTTGACATCCCATGGAGTAGATGGAGTTTATAAGGCTGGGGAATTAAATGATGATGAAGCCCTCCAATTATTCATTTCAAAAGCCTTTAAGAAACATCGACCTTCAGAAAGTTTTAGGGAGTTAGCCAAATGTGTTGTAAAGTATGCTACTGGTCTTCCATTAGCTCTTAAAGTTTTGGGCCGCTTTTTGTGTGGAAGAGAAGTTCATATATGGGAAGATGTATTGCACAGACTTAAAAGAGATTGTAAGAAAGAAATACTGGATGTACTTCACATAAGCTTTGATGGGCTAGAAGAATCGGAGAAAAAAATATTTCTTGATATAGCATGTTTCTTTAATGGTTGGGATAGATCTTATGTGACGAGGATTCTTGAAGGTTGTGGTTTTTTTCCAATTATTGGAATAGATATTCTAATCGATAAATCACTCATAATTCATGATGGCTATGAATTGTGGATGCATGATTTGTTACAACAAATTGTCAAGAGAGAGTGTCTCGAAGAGCCTGGAAAACGCGGTAGATTGTGGATGGAAGCAGACATTCATCATGTATTGACAGAAAACACAGTAAGTAATTCAATTTTGTTAAAATCATGTGCACCTTTTCAATCATCATTTGCTTTAACTAGTTAAATATCTATATGAGGAGTGAGCTAGTGCATTGTTAGCACAGTAGCTAGCCTCTCCATATTACACAAGCTTGTTTAATTTATTATTTTTCTTTTTTTGTATTTGTTGACCAATTTTTAGTCCAGTTGAGCATATTAAAGCCTCTTGTTCCTCAAAAACACTTCTATTTCCAAAATTATACTTTGGTTTCTAGTTTATTTATTTTCTCCTTAGTTTAGATACTTTCAATATACATGAGCATGCTGACACTGAGAATAGTACGATCTATAATGAAAAAAAATAAATTGATAGTCATTTTTATATTATTTTAAAAGGATTAAGGAAAAAATCAATAAAATATATATTCTATAAATTCATGAATATATTTAAATTAAAATTTATAGAAAAATATATAATATTTAAATTTTCTATATAATATTTAACAATTTAAAAATTATTTGAAAAGTTAAAAACAGTTATATGTTTTAGTTGTAAAATTTAGAAAATGATTTTTTTTTTTAAAAAAAAAAAATAGAATTCAAAGTTCCTTTTTTTTCTAATTTTTTTTCTTTTATAAAAAATCATTTTTACAAAATATCATGAAAATTTATGAAATTTACAAAATAATAATTTCGTTAATAAAAATTGGTGTAAGCATATGTACGATTAAGTGAGTTTGAAATGGAAGAACTATTTTCATAAGATTGTATGTTACTTGTAAGAATTTTTGTGCAACCCAATTAAGTTTTACATTAAAATGTTAATGGCAGACCTATAAGTGGAGGAAAACTATCGCTTCTTGTTTGTTCAAGTGGATTGCAAATTTCACATGCATGTTGAAGTAGCTAGCGCTCATATCTATATAGTTCAATTCATGTGTTATTAATTCTTAACTTGTTTTCTCTTTTTTTTTTTTTTTTTCTATTATTTTAAGGGAACTGAAAAGGTTGAAGGCATGATGCTCAACTTTTCTACAGAAGAGATCCATTGTCCTGCTAAAGCATTTTCGAAAATGATCAATCTAAGATTACTCAAGATCTACAATGTTCAACTTCCAGAAGGCCTTGATTACATTTCCAACAACTTACGTTTACTTGATTGGGAAGGATATCCTTTAAAATCTTTACCACCAAATTTGCAATTGGACAAAATTATTGAGTTGAAAATGGATCAGAGTCGCATTGAACAAATGCCGCAGGGAATCAAAGTAAGATTAATTCAATTACACTTTCCTATTTTAATTTTTATGGAATATTTTATGCTTTTTATTGTTTAATAAATATGGAAAATTAGGAAAAGCACATCTTTGTCTAATTTTTTTTTCTTTTAACAGCGTTTCAACAATTTGGATTCCATCAATTTTAAAGACTGTGATTGCTTAATCAAAATACCAGATTTAGAATCGGCCCCAAATCTCAAGAAAGTGAATCTTGGAGGATGTAAAATGTTGCGTCAGGTTCACCCATCTTTGTTGCTTCACAAAAAGATTACTTATTTGAATATGATGGAAACTACAAGTATTACAACTCTTCCAAACCAGATTCATCTGGAATCTCTAGAACAACTTTTATTAGGTTATTGCAGCAATTTGAAGATGTTTCCAGAGGTTGTAGGAAGTATGGGTAATCTAAGTTGGCTTGATTTAGGTGAAACAGCTACTAAAGTACTACCAAGATCAATTGAACTTTTGAGTGGACTTATGATTTTATCAATGGACAACTGCAAAAATCTTGTGAGTCTTCCAGATACTGTAAATGTTTTGACATCTCTTGTTACATTAAACCTTTCTAGATGCTCCAAACCTGATAGCTTGCCAGAGACTTTGTGGCGAGTTAAAAAGCTAACGACACTTGAAGTAAGGGGAATTGATATAAGACGGCCAATGGTGTCCCTTTTTCTTATGAAGAATCTTACAGACTTAGATTTTGGTGGATGCAAAGGACTGCCATCAAACTCATTGTTTTCACTCTTCTTCAAGAATCTTAGATTGCTCACTTTGTCAGATTTTTGTAGATCTTTACAAAGATTGGTTCTGAGTGATTGCAATATAGAGGAAGAAGCGATTCCTAATGACTTTCTCGGTACCTTTTCTTCATTACGAAAGTTAGAACTAAGCAAAAACAATTTTGTTTCACTACCTGGAAGCATCAATCATCTTTTTGAGCTTGCGTCTCTTGACTTGAATGGTTGTACGAGACTTCGATCTCTACCAGAACTTCCATCCAACATAAAATCTATTAATGTAAATGGTTGTGTTGCACTGGAAACAACATCAAATGCATTAAGGTTATGCAATTCCAAGCTGTCAGAATTTTTATGTATAAACTGCTTGAAATTGATTTGCTGCAACAATCTAGCATCTTCAATGCCCAGAGAATCCCTTAAGGTCAGTGTATTTCTCTTTCTCTCTCCATCTTTTGAGTTAAGCATTATTCTCTGACATTTCTTTCTTTTTTTGGGTGCAGCAAATGTCAAACACACCATGTCTTCGTCAGACAATGTTCATGGTTGAATTTAGCATGGTTTTTCCTGGAAGTGAAATTCCAGAGTGGTTCCATCATAAGAGTGAGGCTTCTTCAATTAAAATAGAAAGGCCTCCAGATTCTTATGATGACAAGATGGTGGGATGTGCTGCCTGCTGTGTTTTCGATTTCCATGAGCATCAGAGTCAAGGTGAGGATGAAGACATGGATATACATGAGATTTACGGCGATGCGACCAATAAAAAAGGTGAAGCTACTGTGATTAGATTTGACGAGTATTGGGGCAAGACTATGTCAGACCATCTGTGGCTAATCTATTTTACTAAAGAATTCTTTCAAGATTTTGTTGAGATTTCATTTTATTCACCTGATCCAACATTGGTGGTGAAGAGGTGTGGGATCCATCCAGTATATGAGAAAGAACTGAAAGAGTTGAAGCCACGGACCAACAAATCCAGTAGCTCTAGTTTTGGGAATTCATATGAGTTGGATGAAGATTTTCTCGGATCAATGGTGGATGTTGACTGTGATGGGTCAGAAGATGAACCAATCTCCAAGATAACAACATCTCCAAATTTCATATATGGCGAATCGAGCTCAAGGTAAATCATTCTCATATTGCTCTTGAACTTTGATAAACTTTTTTTTACAATTTGATACTGAATCGTATTGTTTTTCCATTCTCATATAAATTTTGATGTGAAAAAGGTCTCGAGTGAATGAGAAAGAAATAGAAGAGTATTCTGATGATGAAGATGAACCACCATCTAAAAGATTAAAAGAATTTTAATCCTTCAGCTTCGGAATCTTCTAAAGCCTACATCTTATACAGTGCCGTTTTACAAATATATTGGTTAGTCCATGTCTCTATTTCTGATCCAATTCTATCTTATTTTTCTCTAATTTTAATGTTCTATGCCAGATTGATGTAGAATGTGTAAATCTCTAATTCTATATTTTAATAAATCTCTAGACAGTTTCATAATCTGTTTATTTTTGTTTGGATGGAAAGACAGCGCCCAAATCCGATCTTCTGAGAAATTTAGGACATGAGACAAACCAAGGAATAATGAACAGAAAGTGAACTTGAAGTTTGTGAACTATTGCCTTGTGTTACTGATAGTGATGAAAATACGCTGGTCTATTGTAAGAGGCTTAAGGGTGTGAAGTATGGGATTTTGGAGCAGTAGGCAGGAAGGTTCTTTATGTGTGAGGTGTTAAGGGACAGATAGATGATTAGAGAATTATGTTATGAGGAATATAATAAAAGTGTGGGACTGTGGGGGAAAATGGAGGTTGTTGGTCCTCAAAGTCCAGCAGGCTACATTTATCTTTATCGTGTCTGGTTTATCTTTTATTTTTCGTTTGCTCTTGTTGATTGAGCTGATGAAGTTGTTGTTACTTTGTGTAGAATCATTTAACATCAATACAAATATCTATTTTTTGATCATCTCCTGGGTTGTGTATGTTTGCTGGTTTGTTCATGGTTGATAGTTGTTGTTTGGTTGTGTGTTTGTGATTCTGAGTAGTTCCTATCAGTTACCGATCCTTTATAGTGTTGTTTGGGCAGATTAGACAAAGTTGGAATGAAGCTTCTTGAACCAGAAGATCATTCAGGTGACTTGAAGTTCCTTAAGCCAAATGTATGTGCAATAGTAATATCATAAATTACTACCTTCTTTAAAGAATGGAAGGAACATAAGTATGACACAGTATTGGGAAAGTGTGATGCAATGCCTTGTTAGATGAAATGCTTGAAAGAGGGTTTGCATTGAGAGGTGTTTGATGAAATGCCTGAAAGAAAAAAATTGTCATTGTATTCATTTTATGTGGTGGTGTTATTCACATATGAATATCTTATGAAATGAAAATCCATAACCATTTTAATTGAATTTTCAACTTGGGCTCAAATCAGTGAAGTAAGTGAGACTGTTCTTGGTGTGTACAGTTATGGCAAAGCATGGTTTGTTGGTCTGCTCAAAGGTGGCCTACTTCCCAATTTCACAAGCGTTATGGAGTTTTTCGTTAGGTAAATTGCTTCAAAATTAAGTCTTTGTCTTATATTTTAAGGATTTCAAAATCAATAGCTTATAATAATGGGTTATAAGCAACTGGCATGTATTTGTCTACCTCC
The DNA here is from genome assembly GCA_026225825.1 of Pistacia integerrima. Classification (NCBI taxonomy): domain Eukaryota; kingdom Viridiplantae; phylum Streptophyta; class Magnoliopsida; order Sapindales; family Anacardiaceae; genus Pistacia; species Pistacia integerrima. The sequence continues at coordinate 26,806,357 of CM047742.1, read as the reverse complement.
AAACCATTGTCCATTCATCAATTCTATGCATTTTTTAGCATCCTTTCTATCCTTAAATTTTACCAAAACAACACCCTGTGGATTCTCGCAAACCTTGACTGGTCCACTGGACCAAGCTCTACACATTTCTCTTGAACATTTGCTTCCAATTGTGAACGTAAATTTTCATCAGCCCTCATCTTTGCAAGGCAGAACATATAACGAATAACTACAGTAGCTAGAATTTGCTTGCAGTTTTCAATAATAAGTTTGATTATTTGCTTGCAGTTTTGGGAGATTATCTTGTGTTGTATGGATCAAAATCCCTTTTTGAAAATGAATTTTGGGTTATGAAGAAATATGGGGTGGAAGAATCTTGGACCAATATTTCAATAGCCATTGATCCATACGTTATATATGTTACCCCAAGAACAATGGAGAGATGTTGCTGCTTTCGGATAAAAAGAAACTGGTAATTTATTCTGAAGAGTTTGGAACTTGTAAGGAGTTAAAGTTTCATGGCATGTGCTCTAAGGTTCTTTCTTTTAGGAGCTTTGGTCAAGAACATCATTTGGATAGAAGCATATCTTCAATGGAAAAGCAATAGGCTCTTCCTTCCAGTCTACATTTATTTGTTACTCGAAAAGACTTATCAGATTTTGTTTCCCAAGTCTAGATTTCTTAGAGCAAATATTACGTTCACCGTTATGTTATTGAGTTCGTTGTGTAATGAGCTTGCTACAATATATTGTTAATGAACAGTCTGTGACCTAACTCAGTGGACTAATTATAATAGGGTTTATATAATGTTGGTTACGTATTTGAGTGAGAGTTAAATCTTGGTGTCCATATCACAATACATCTCCTTACCAAATAAGGGCTTATCATCTTCGTATTTCCTGCATGCCAGCTTGAAAGACTTGACACGTGACACATGAAGCGAATCCACACTCTAGGTTTTGACGCACATCAATCACCATGATGGTTGGTTGAATTTCCACTTTTTACTAAATTATGATTATGCTTAGAAAATCATTTGACCAACAAATCATATCCAATGCAGCAACTAGGGAAGAGGTAACATAAGAGTTATGTAATAAACTGCATCTTCACGATATTTCTCAACTAATTACAATTTCAATTTAACATAACTGCATTTAATTAACGTCAATATTCTAATAGAATATCTATTTAAAATGTCAGATTATCATAGCTTAATCACTCCAACTTTTGAGAACTCTGCACATTGTCCAAACAGAAAAGTGAATTTGTAATAGATTTATCTTCTATTCTCCATCTCTATTTGGATTGTCTTCTATTATGAACTATACCCAAAAACTATGAAAGTCAAATGAAACAAACGAGAAATATAAAATAAGTGACACAAGAATTTACGTGGAAACCCAAATCGGGAAAAACCACGGGCAAAGGATGGAGAATAATCTACTATAATCAAAGTTTGATTACAAATCTGCTTTCTCTCTTTCTCAATAGATTTTAGGAGGAAAAAGAATAAAGAGGAATAGAATGATATCTCACCAATGACATTAGGGAGTTTATATACTAAAACCCTAAGACGTTGAGAATACAAAAATGTCCTTACTAAACATCTAAATAGATAAGGACAATATAAACAAAATTTGTGTCACACATCAACAATTACACAAATTCGAAAACATCAACAATGAGTGACTTGATTCTCCACCTCTTCCACAAAACCCCTTAAGGGTTATTTTCAACAGTTGATGCCAACTAAGCTCAAGCAATGCTTGAACTTAGTAATAGGCAAAGGCTTGGTGAGCATGTCAGCTAGATTGTCTGCAATACTAATCTTCTAGATGAAAATCTCTCCCTTAGCAAACACATCCTAAACAAAGTGATATTTGACATCAATATGCTTGGCTCTCTCATGATACATTTGATCCTTAGTTAAGTGAATTGCACTTTGACTATCACAATGAAGTATCATAGAAATAGACTTGAAAGTAATTTCATTGATTAAATTTCTGAGCCTAATTGCCTTCTTGACTGCCTCTGTAATGGCCATATATTCTCCCTCTGTGTTAGACTGAGCAACTGTAGATTGGAGGGTAGCTTTCCAACTGATAGCACATCCTCTCATGGTGAACACATATCATGTCAATGATCTTTTCTTATCAAAATCTCCCGCATAGTCTGAGTCCACAAAACCTGTCAACATGTCACAATTCCTACCATACTCCAAACATGCATCTGTGGTGTTTGCCAAGTATTTGAGGATCCACTTGATTGTCTCCCAATGTTGTTTTCCTGGATTAGCCAAATATCTGCTTATAACACTAACAGCTTGTGCAATATCTGGTTTGGTACATGCCATCAAATACATAATGCTATCAACTGCACTTGCATATGGAATCTGTGACATGTGACTTATGTCCTTATCTGTGGTAGGACACAAGTCTACTGACAATTTAAAGCAAGTTGCAAGAGGAGTAGACACTGGCTTAGCCCCTTTCATGCCAAACCTACTTAATACCTTTTCTACAGAAGCCTTCTATGAAATATACAACGTCCCATTATTTTTGTCTCTGATGACCTCCATTCCAAGAATTCTTTTGGCAGCTCCCAAGTCTTTCATATCAAACTCAAAACTCAGTTGTTGTTTCACCTCCTTGATTTTAGTCCTCTTAGATGCTGCAACTAACATATCATCCACATAAAGCAATAGGTATATATTAGTACCATCTGGAAGCCTCTTGAAATACACACAATTATCATAATTGGACCTCTTAAACTCAATATTCCCCATCACAGAATCAAATCGTTTATACCACTGTCTAGGTGACTGCTTAAGGCCATATAATGACTTCTTCAGCAAACACACATGGTCTTCTTTACTTGGGACTTCATAACCTTCTGATTGCTACATATAAATCTGCTCCTCAAGATCACCATGCAAAAATGCAGTTTTCGCATCTAGTTGTTCTAGCTCAAAATCATTTGTAGCAACCAAAGACAATAAAACATAAATAGAAGTATGCTTAACAATTGGTGAGAAAACATTGTTAAAATCAATGCCTTATATCTGACTGTAGCCTTTGGCCACTAACCTGGCCTTGAATCTGACATCTGTGGCACTTAGATTATCAATCTTCATTTTATAGACCCACTTGCAGCCAATAATCTTCTTCTTCTTAGGAGGCTTTACAAGTGTCCATGTTTGATTCTTTTGCAAGGATCTTACATAACTGAGATCCAACTCGCAGCATTTTCAGAAGATATGACTTCTTTGTAGCTTCTAGGTTCACTGTATTCCACCTATTTGACTACGGCAAGGCAAAAAGCAAAATCTGAATAGCCATACTTATTTAGTGGTTTGATGGTTCTTCTAGGTCTATATCTGGCAAGGCTATAAGACTGCTCTTGTTGATCTTTCTGAATCTCCTCTAACTTTTCTGAGCTTTCTTCGTCAACTTGATGATCACTTTGAGTTGGAATAGAACTAGGAGATTGTGTAGGCTAAGCAACAACTTCAAACTCCACCTGTTCTTGAGCCTTCTCCTTGACCTAAACATGTGTCTTTCTTAATTTTTCTCCTTTGTCTTTGAGCATGGAAAACTCGTCAAATGTTACATCTCTACTAATTAAGAACTTATTGTGATCTGGATACCATAATCTGTATCCCTTCACACTAGATGAATACCTAAGGAACACACATTTCTTTGCTCTTGGTTCAAGCTTTCCTTCATTTACATGAGCATATGCAGGACAACCAAAAACTCTCAATATAGAATAATTGGCAGGCTTATCAAACCATACCTCTTCTACTGTCTTACACTCAATGGATGTGTTGGAAGAGTGGTTAGCTAGCCAAACTCCTGTGTTTACTGCTTCAGCCCAAAATTCCTTCCCCAAACCTTCATTTGAAAGCATACATCGAGCTTTCTCAAGTAGTGTTCTATTCATCCTTTCTAGAACTCCATTTTGCTGTGGAGTTCCTAGAACGATTCTATGTCTTGCAATGCCTTAATTTCTAAAGAACTCATGGAACTTTTCATTACAAAACTCAAGCCTGTTGTTTGTTCTAAGCCTCATGATGTGCTTACCTGTTTGCTTTTCAACTAAAGTCTTCCACTGCTTGAAGGTTTCAAACACTTGACTCTTCTCCTTCGAGAAATATGCCCAAACTCTTCTAGAGAAATCATCAATGAAAATGAGCATGTACTTAGCTTTAGAAGGAACTTGAGATGGCCCCCAAAGATCTGAATGGATGTAATCTAGAGTTCCCTTAGTCTTGTGTATGGTTGTGCTAAAGCTCAATCTCTTCTGTTTCCCAAATACACAATGCTCGCAGAAATCCAACTTCCTTGTTTGTTGTCCACACAACAAACCTCTCTTACTTAATCTTGCCATCCCTTTTTCACTCATGTGACCAAGCCTTATATGCCATAATTTGGTGTTATCTGAATCAGATAAAGAATTGATAATAGTTGTTGAACCTATAACTGTAGATCCCTATAGAAAATACAAAGTGCCAAATCTCTCTGCCTTCATCACTGACAAAGCATCCTTTGAAACTTTGAGCACTCTGTTAGAGTCATGAAAGTGACTCTATTTTGGTGATAAAAATACCCCATTTGTGATTAAATTGAAGTAGATTGAGATAATTAAAGAATTTATGAATTTATTCACGAAAATCGCTTCCTAATATTTTTCTTATGAATTTAACGTGTTTGGAATGATTTTGGAAAGTATATGAGTTGATATTAGGTTGTGGTTTATGGATTAAGGGTGATTTTGTCTCATTTATGCTGTTTAGGGGGTAAAATGTCATGTTTTAAGGGGCTGATTTTGTCACTTTTCAATTATGCAGGGACTAAACTGATATTTTATAATATGTTCTATAAAAGAAAAAATGCAGATCGCGTCCAGGGGGGGCTGTTCATCTTCATCTTTTTCGGCGACCCTTCGTCTTCCATTTTCGACGACCTCCGGCGACGTTTCATCTCCCTCGTGCACAGCTCATCATCATCCCGTCAAAACCACGGCAAACCACCAACGAGAACCACCACGCCGCGACGCTTCGCCTTCCATCACCATGACTTTTCGTCTTCCAGGCGAGATTTCGTCGTTTTCCGGTGACGGTTCAGCTCCCCAAGGGTAGATCTCCCTTCCCCACGGCCGGATCTATACTTCCCTAGCTTAAGCCGCCGCGAAAACCGCCTGAATCCGTGATTTTGTCGCCGCGCCTCTTCATCTTCCAGGCCAGATCCTACTCACTTCCGACGACTTCTCACCTCCCCAGGACCTGATCTGAACTCCCCATCACCAGAGCTTTCCATCGGTACCTTCGGATCCCATTTCCGCCACCATTTTCTGGAGACCCGCCGAAAAATTAACGTTTTCCGACGAACCGCGGTTGTTCGTATTTCAGGTTGTCCGTTGGTCGTTTTTGCCCCTTCTTCGTATCATATCGCTGTCGGTTACCTCCTTTCCGCCATGATCAGCTCCTTTTCCACCGTTTCGGCCTCCGTCATCACCACCATGAGCGGTTAAGCTTCCGGTTGTTTGTTACGGCATAGGCGAGATCGGGATTGACTCCACGACTCTCCTCATCGGCTCTCGACTGGTTGGATGAGCCCGATTATAGGACATTTGGTAGTATTGTGCTTCGGATTATATTTGTTTTCGTTTCATGATTGATTTCGATACTTTAATATGATTTGACCATAATTTGTGATGAATATTGTTGTCCATTATGATTTAATGTTTTCATAGAACTTGCTGAATAATAAACGTTGGTTTGGAATAATTAAATGATGAATATTGCTTTTCATTACTTCGCATCAATTGTAATTGAGTTGTGTTCGGATTTAGTTTAATTTCTACTATTGTTGCGTTTATTGTGAAGTTGGTTGATTGGATATTATGTGTTGACAAATTGTATTTGTTAATCGCATACCAACTAGTGGTATTGTCTTGTAGCGTTTATCGACGTTCAATGATAGTCTTTAACCAATCGAACTTGAGTGATCGGGTGAGACAGGATAGATTATACCTAGAGTCTTTAACCACTAGTTGGTACACGATTAACAAATACAATTTGTCAACACGTAATATCCAATCAACCAACTTCACAATAAACGCAACAATAGTCTATCGACGTTCAATGATAGTCTTTAACCAATTGAACTTGAGTGATCGGGTGAGACAGGATAGATTATACCTAGAGTGTCGAGAAACCATTTCATTGATTTACCTTGCCTTGTAGGTTTAGGGGATCGTAAAGGGTGGAGGAGAATTGTGTGAGTCGGTCTCGTGTCGAACCAAAACCGTAACGGCAACATTTTTTATTATAAAGTCTTTATTAGTTTTAATTGCACTATTTCATTATTTGCATTTAGTCTATTTAGTTTCATTAATCCATTGCCAATTTCATTTCCGCTACTTAAAATACATTAGGTTGTTAGTCTTGCTCCCTGTGGATTCGATCCTGCTTACCGCTACTACGGTATTTAGGTTTAATTTTTAGACGGTGACGATCGGTCTAACACACTCCATCTTCACACTTGAACTTGAAACCATTCTTCTCTAGAGACCCCAAAGAAATCAAATTCTTCTTCAAGTCTGGAATGTGTTTAACATCAGTAAGTGTTCTAAACACCTCATCATGCATCTTGATTTGTATTATGCCTATACCAGCCACCTTACATACGTGATCATTACCAAGAAACATGCTTCCATTGAACGGCTCATAGGTTACAAACCAATCTTTGTTAGGAGTTAGATGTTGTGAGGCTAATTTATCCTAACCCAACTTGTCTCAAAATCGTGTTTAGTGTCATTCACACATAGCAGTTAGCCATTATCATCATCTACAATATTTGCTTCTTCTGAGTTAGACTTATTATCATCTGCTTTCTGCTTATTCTTCCATTTGAAACAGTCGGTCTTAATATGTCCCTTCTTCTTGCAATAATTACATGTCAAATTCCTATGTCTAGACTTAGACCTAAACTTTCTTGAATTTGAATTTCTCTTCTTAGTACTTCCTCTATCCACAAAAAACGAACACTCTCATTACTCCCTTTGTTAACTACCAAATTTTTATCAATCTTTTCTTTTGTTTCTAAATTTGACTTAACCTTTTCTAGGGACAGTTCATATCTACCATAAATCATAGTGTCTATGAAATTTTATAGGAAGGAAGTAAAGAACATAACAGTAAAAGCACTTGATCCTCATCCTCAATTTTCACTTCAATTTTACTTAAGTCTGTAATTATTGATGAAAATTCAGCTAGATGCAAATTTAAGTAACTACCTTCTAACATTCGAAATGTGTAAAGACGTTGCTTTAACTGTAGCCTGTTTGTGAGAGATTTTGTCTAGTACTTATTTTCCAACTTTTTCCATGCTTCTGCTGCTGTCTTTACTTCCACTATCTCTTTGAGTACATCGAAAGTCAATGCTAGCTAGATTGATAAAAGGGCCTTCTCCTCCATTTCCTCCCATTCAACATTTGTCATAGTCTCAGGCTTCTTTGCCTTCTCTCGTAACGCCTTCTTGGTACCTTCATTTGTCAATACTGCCATCATTCTGACTTGCCATATTCCAAAGCTTGTTGTACCATCAAACTTCTCAATTTCAGCCTTAGAGGATAATCCAGTCGTGCCGGATCCTGAAGTAGACGCCATTACACCAAGCTCTGATACCAGTTTGTTATGAAATATACCCAAAAACTATGAAAGTCAAATTAAACAAGCGAGAAATATAAAATAAGCGACACAAGGATTTACATGGAAACCCAAATTGGGAAAAACCACGAGCAGAGGATAGAGAATAATCCACTATAATCAAAGTCCAATTACAAATATGCTCTCTCTCTGTTTCAATAGATTTCAGGAAGAAAAAGAGTAAAGAGGAATAGAATGATATCTCACCAATGACATTAGGGAGTTTATATACTAAAAACCTAAGACCTTGAGAATACAAAAATGCCCTTATTAAACATCTAAATAGATAAGGACAAGATAAACAAAATTTGTTTCACACATCAACATCTTCCTTTAGTTATTCCAAAATATCAAGGTTATATTTAAAGAATCGATTTACTATTAATGAAAATAACAAGGACAAAATAGTCAGAATGTAGTTTATTAAAGCGTACAGTTAAACTTTAGACTGGATCTAGCGTTATATATTAAGAATATATCATTTATTGTTTCAATAAGGATATAATTAGTAAGTCACTGCATTTTACTATTAGATTTGTCATTCCATAAGAGTATAATTGGTAAATCACTGGATTTTACGAGTTAGATTTATCCTTTAAATAAATCTAGTACATTTTAAGGGAAGTTTGATTATTGAGTTAGTTATATCAATGTTTTAAAACCTGGAACGGCCTGGTCGGTTAGATAGGTCGAATGGAGAACTAGCCCCTCCTCTGGTCTAGGCACCCCTCAAACCTGGTTTTAGCATTTAATTAGGATTGACTCGGGGTTGAACCAATGGAATAGTAGCGAACCGCTGATTCATCCAGACCAATGGCAAAATCAGGTCGCTGAAAATGAAAATCCCTAAAAATTTCCATTTCTACATCTTCAAAGTTCAATCTTCATTCTTCATCTTCAATCTTCATTCTTTGCTCCGTTGATTGAAATTTTTGATCGACCAACTTTGAGGATATCCATTCCGTCTGCCACACTACACTCGACCTTTGCCTGCCAATATTATTGTTAAGGTTTTTGTTTCATTCTTGAGCAAAAATTGTAAATCTGGACTTTATTTTTTTGGTTTTATGTTTAAGCCTTATATTTGCTACTCACTTGCAAGAAATTTATTCATGATATAGCGATCATACAAACAAATTGACACATTATACATAAACAAAATAATATATTCCCGATACACTAATAAAAATTATGGTTGAAATTATTCCTGATATAGCATATTTATATAGATACTATCTTTGTTTACAAAATGAGCTACACTAAGAATGAGGTTTCTGATTTCTGGGGTGGATTGCAGTTGCGGTGGCCAGCGTTTCCTCCCTAGATTGTATCATTGCAGGGATGGGTTTGCTAGCTTTCAAACCTGCAGGGACTGATGGACTTTCTTAAGGGTGTGTTTGATGGATTTAAAACCTGTAGGGACGGGGGGGTGTCATAGATTTCATTTCAAAGCTATCGGATACGATGAAGTTATCGGTCCGACCGGCGTTCTCCCCAAATTATTTTCTGCATTCTTTTGATTATTCTATTAAATCGCCATTGAAACCATGTCTTCTCTTCCCCAAGAACTCATCGTCAACATCATCTCAAAGTTATCAATCAAGTCTTTGCACTGATTTAGATATGTATCCAAATCATTCATGACTTTAGTTAACAACTTCATCAGCCTGCACCAAAGACAAGAACTCATTCTTTCCACTCCTAATTTTACCTCTTCACACTACCGACCTCGAAGCAGCTTCTGATAATGGCAAACTCCTTGTTCAACAGCACGATTTTCCATGTTTGGAGGAACACCGTCGCTTAAATACATATGGTTCCTGTAATAGCTTAGTGTGCTTAGAGATTGGACCTCACATAGGCGATCGAATGCTAGACTCTCTAAGTTGTGCAGCTGCTTCGTTTGTTATATTTAATCCCTTAATAAAACAGTCCAAGAATATACCTCAACTCGAACGCACTCTAATCTGTACTATATCTAGATTTGGTTATGTTAAGTCCATTGACGATTACAAGTTTGCGAGATTCTCTAATTTGACATCAACGGTATATATCTTCTCTTTGAGAAAAAAATAATAATTGGAAAATTATCAAAAACGTGCATCGTTTTCAATCAACGAGTTTTGGTCCAGAGATCTATCTAAATGGACCTTCATTGCTGTGTTTGATTTGGAAGAAGAGAAGTTCAAATCCTTTGCGGTTCCTGAATTTTTCAATTTTAGGTTCTCTTATTCGCTTGGAGTTCTAGGAGACTGCCTTGTGTTGTATGGATCAAAACCCTTGTTTAGAAATGAATTTTGAATCATGAAGAAATATGGGGTTGAAGAATCTTGGTCTACAATTTCGACAGCTGTTCCAGTCACTTGTGGAAGAGAAGTTCAAATCCTTTGCGGTTCCTGAATTTAAAATCCTAAAATCCTCTGTTTTTGTATTATTTGTAATGGTAGCAGAGCCTCCAAGAGTCTAGAACTGTAAACGAGCCGAGCCGAGTGATAAGTTGCATAAATTTAGTGTTTTTAGATTTGTTTTTATAGCCTTCTAGTTAATTTCTCATTTGTTTTCTGTGTTTTGATGTTAGTTTTTGTTAAGATTGAAATATAAATAGTTAGCTATTGATTTGAAGAATTTTTGTAATTTTCAGGCATTAAGTGAGTAGATTGGAGCATTGGAATGAAATTGGAATTCAAAGCTTGAAGAAATTGAGATTGACTAATAAGTTTGAAGGCCATGGTCTTGCCTTAGTGGTTTACCACGGTCGTGTTGGTGGAATGAAGATAAAATAACGAGGACAGGAAACACCATGGCCTAGGCTGTGGTGACGTACATTTAGACACGGCCTGGGCCGTGTCGGGCACTTTTAGGGTTTTTATTAGTTTTTCTTTCTTTTTTCGTTGAGGACTCTTTTGGGTATTTAAGGATGATTAAGATTACTCCTGAGGGGGGCCAAATTTTACCTATTCTTGGAGAGAGATTATTGTGTAACAAAAGAGAAAGGAGAATCAAGAACAAAATTCATCAAAGAGTTTGTTTTTACTTTTTCAATATGATTTATTTCTTGGATTCTACTCTTGTTTCTTTTATTATGAACTAATTTTCTCAGGCTAAGACTACGGTTAGTCTATTTATGGATCTGTGATCAATCTTTTACTCTTTGGTCAGTGAATTATTTTTCTAATGATGAGTTTATATTATGTGCTTAATGCTATTAGGAACTTGATCAATTTCTGATAGAATTGTTTTGTGTGATTGAGACCGAGAGGAGATATCACATGAGTGCTCTAGTAATATAGGCCATGGATTAATTGGATATAGAGATATATGAATTGATACATGCAATAGTCATAAGCAGGATTAACTTGTGTTGAAAGCTAGAAGATTTCACAAAGCTTAATGCTCGTCTATTTCATTAAATCTATATAGAGATATCTAGGTTGTGAAATAGAAGTAGAATTAATATTGCTTGACAAAGAATATTAGTTAACTTAGGAAATCCCGTTGTCACATTAATTAAATAAATTCATTGACCATAGTAAATTGAGGGGTGTAGAGAAGTTATAGATGAGCCTGAAGTCTTAGCCGTTTTCTCTCATTGAATTCTTAATTTTAGTTTTACTGCAATTCGTTTCTAATATTTCAAATTTTAATATTTTCAGTTTTAAAGATCGCCATTGTAAGTTTTGATTATCTAGATAAAGTTAAGACTAATTAATATTTCAGTACTTGTTTATGCAATCCCTTGGGTACGATAACCTGTATTTTATTATACTATATTAGTTGAGAACTAGTGCACTTGCTAGTAGTTGTTGCAAACGACACAACACCGAGCCAAGCTTTTGACTTATCGAGCTCGGCTCGTTTACTACAGTGTCGAGCTGGAGTTTGAGCTCGAGCTTGGCGAGCCTCAGAATTGAGACTTGAACTCAAGCTCGGTCGAGTTCAGCTCGAGTTCAAGTCGAGCTAGCCAGCTCGAACTCGAGCTCGCGAGCCCAATATCGAGCTCGAGCTCGAGCTGGTTAAGGTTCACGAGCCCGATATCGAGCTCGAGCTCGAGCTCACTAAGGCTCGAGCTCACCCACCCAAAAAAAAAAGAAAAAAGAAAAAATTATGAACAGAGAATCATATCAAGTAAAAACCCACCCAAAATCCTTTAAACGCAAAAGCAAAATCCCACTTTGCAAACTTCAAGCTCCTTCTCTACCTTCCTTAAAAGCAGCAAATTAAACACAATGGCAGTACATAAAAACACCAAAGTCTTCAAAAAGAACAAAAGAGACAAACTTTGAAGCATCTCAACCAATCTCACCATACATTCATTACAACCACAGAAACCCCATTCAGTAACTCCTACCAAGCACTTTCATTTCTGGTGACTTCTGAGTAAAGATTGGATTTTTTCCATTAAAGATTAGGATTTAAAAATAAAATAAAAATAAAAATTTGCTAAAAAAGTAGTAAAGAAAGGTAAAATCAAAAGAAAATATGGGTGACATTTGCAGAGATATTGAGAGAGAAATTAGGGTGAAATAAGAAATGGGGTCCCTAGAGAATGGAGTATAGTAATTAAGTTTAAGTGGGTTGTTAGGAGTCCTGAAATTGATTTGGTGTATTGACTGTATTCGTGTTGTACGAATTTGCACTTTGGGGGGAAACTATCATTTTTTTTAACTTTTTTCACTGGAAAATATCAGTTTAATACTTCATGGTTTAAAAAATCACCAAAGCACCCTGCATAAGTGCACAGTGTTTACGCGACCTAGACCAGGCTTGCGTAAACACGAGCCGAGCTTCACTGTGTTCGAACTCGACTCGGTTAACAAACCAAGTTCGAGCTAAGTCGACTCGATAATAACCGAGTCGAGCTCCAAACGAGCTCTAACCGAGTCGAGCCGAGCCGGCTCGCGAGCCAGCTTGGCTCGTTTACAGTCCTACCAAGACTAATGCCATAATGGAGAAATCTTCTTCTATTTCTAGTCAACCAAACAGTAATCTCAATCGTTCTAATCAACCAAACAGCAAACACTAATTTTTCTTGCCAACCAAACAGATCAAATCTCAGTGAAAATGACTCCAGAGAAGTTTCAGTTCAGGTAAATCTAGAATTTACAATATGGAAACGAATTCTCCAGTTTCTGATGAATTGGCTATTAGCTTGAATTACGGAGTCGTTTTTGGATATATATCAAAATGCATAGCTACTTGTGAAATTTGGAATACCTTTGATTGTTGAGAAATCAAAGGCACAAACCGACTTGATAATCCAAAAAGGTCATGTTGTCCAAAAGTTTAGTGTCAAATTAATATCATAAGAATAAGTCACATATAATACGATACCTTAATTTATATATAAGAGTTTATATACAAAATTTGTATTATTGTAGGTACCATTATTTAATTTAAATATAAAGATGATTTTATCATAATTTTAATCTTTAAAACATTCCTAAGAGACCAAGTAAGATTGAACTCCTTTAGTGATAAGAATATATAGAAATAGAAGCTTTCAAAATGTAGTTCTATGACTGATTCTGCATATTTTTCTTGGGTTGAGGCTGCGTTTGATTGGCTGGTTTGCTGTTTGCACTGGGTTTGTTTTTTGGTTTCTGCAGTTCTGCTGGACTGTTGTGTGTTTGATGATGCTGCCGGGTTAGGACTGGTTGGGGAGTAGGATTTTTTTAGATTTTCTGGCAGCAAGGTCGTTTCTGCCGGTTCTGCAAATTTTTGCTGTGTTGAGTGTGGTGGTTGCTGGCTGGTACGCATGTTATGCTGGTGTTCTTTGGCCATTGCAGCTCTGCGGGATTTCTGCAAATTCCGGTGTCCATGATTCTTGTTTTTGTGGCTGGTCGTCGTGCACAGCTTTTGCTGCGATTTTTTGTTGTTCTCTCTAGACCTGCTTTCCTTTTTATATGCTGGTCTTCTTTTTGTTGAGCAATCCCAGAGGCTAGGTTGTTGTTTTATTAGGATTGTATATCCTGCTTCTCTTTGGTGTTTTTGTGGTGTTTAATACGCGAATAATACTACACATACATTATTCCCATACAATATTTCTCATACAACATTATGTGGCAAGATATGATTGAGTGAAAGTTTAATTTTAACTTTAAATTAGTCAATCATATCTTGTCACATAATGTTGTATGAGAAATGTTGTATGAAAATTATGTATGTGTAGTATTACTCTTAATACGCTGGGTTTGTCCAACGAATTTGACGTTTAAGGGGAACCCCTTTGTCTTTATTCTTTCGTTTATTTATAAAATTACCTTTACCCAAAAAAAAAAAAAAAAAAATGTAGTCTTCTTTGTTAGAATTTGCATCACGTTTAACTTCTTTTTAGGATGCGTTTGGTTAGAGGTCTGGGAAGATTACTCTTGTAATCTATCTTTTATTACGAACATTACATTGTTTGGTTGTTAAATAATAAAAGATTATGATAATATTTCATTGTCAATTGTTGTTATTATTGGTAATCTTTCATTGTCAATAGTTCATACCAATTTTTTCCTTAATTAAAAAATATTTTGGATGCAAATGCCCTCATATGAAAAAAGTTTATTTCAATTCAATTCAGTATGACTGACATCGCTCTCTTAGAAAAATTAATTAATTTAAGATTATTTAATAAGTAAATTTTATAACCTATGAATGCTAGTTTATTGATGGAAGTTTGCAAACTACATAAGCTTTCCTATTTAACATCTATTTCTTCATCATAGTCTGTCTCATGGTTGTCAAATCGCGTATCATATCGTGTATGGACAACTTAGGCTCCATTTGGTTCACATGTTTGGGAAAACTATTCTAATTTTCCCAAAAAAGATAACACAAAATTTGTGTTTGTTTCACCTATTTTCAAAATAGTTTTCTAAATTATTTAATTTCCTTTAATCGCCCTAAATTTATTAATTTAACTAAACAACCCCCAAAGAAAATTTTAAACATTGACAAAAACACCCGAGCAACCCAAATTTACCAGATTCCAGCCACCACTGCCAGAAGCTAGCCGGAATCTGATGTAATGGCGCACTACCGCGTAGTCGAGGTAGTGCGCTGATCTAGCCTTTTCCATGGATATGGCTGGAAAAGGCTAGATGCTGCGCCAAAGATGACGGCCGTCGCGGCCAGATCTTTGGTGCGTAGACTTGGTCGTCAATAGCGGCCAAGATATGGTCATCGTTGACCATCAACGACGGCCGTATCTTTGGTCGTCGTTGACGACCAAATGTGGCCAGATCTGGCCTTCAATGGCCAGATCTAGCCGCAGATCTAGCTAGAAAATGCCATATCGGCACACGACCGGCAAGATCAAGCCAGTCATACGCCGATACAGCAACTTTGGCTACCCCTCAATTCTACATAGGGGGTATTTATGTTAATTTTCAAAGTTCTACATCATAATACCCACCCAATTTAACTTTTTTCAAAAGATTATTCTAAAAACTACCTAATAATGAACCAAACGGAGCCCTAATTTTTTGAATTGTGTATCGCGTATCGTATCATATCGTAGGATATGTCTTTTTCAAAAAAATTAATAAAATGATCAGAAATTTCTAAAAATTAATATCATTCCCAAGATTAATTAAAGAATTTTGTGGTATTATTGGCTTTAAATTATGATATTACATAATCAAAATTAATCACAAAATTAAGAATCTATATCATTTTCTCTCAATCATTCATATCATTTCCAAGGTCAATGTCAATATCTATATTTCCATTTACATTATTATTATCATGCAAAATGGGTAACACGTGTTCCTCTTCACTTTCTCATGCAAAATGAGTAAATTTGGATAAGTTTTAGTGAACCGGGTTGGGTGACCCGGTTCCGACCTGAAATTTTTTTTAGGCCTTTGGCCCAAATTAATAAAGTTGTACTGATTTGTATCGATATTTTTAAGGATACGTATCGTATCGTAAGATACATATCAACGTATCAAAAGGTTTACAATACACTATCTGATACGTATCATTGGTAACATGTATCGAATCATATTGCATGATATGTATCGGGTATCGTAGAATACTAATAACCATCTCTATCTGTTCTTATTTTCTTTGCTAGCCATGGCGATTCTTTTACAAGAAATCATATTCTAATGATGAAAGCTTTGTTGCAATGGAGCTCAAAGTCTTTAACTGTACATGATGCTTTCTTTTTCCTGAATCCCTTCTCTGAAGAGTCCTTCAAAGAAATAATAAAGTTTTTGAATCCGTTCCTTTCCAAGCTTTGAACTCTGAGCATCATGGTTTTGGTCATGCTCGGTCTATTGACAACTGCAAATTAGTGACATTACATATCTTTGTTGATTATATCTTCATTTGATTTATCATTCAATCTTCACAACCAAGAATTTGCTCTCATTAATTAAAACCTCGGTATAAGATTTGACGCAGGCTTTGATTATTTTTATTATCTATTTATCTATATAATCCTGAAGTACTTGTTATTTGAACGTCACATAAGATTTTATAATTGCTGCAAGTGTCTGCATTCTATTGGTTTAGGTTATTTCGTATTATTAATAACAAATATTTATATAACCACATATATCCAATGTTTTGTGGATATGTTTAATTAAATAAATAGAAACATTTCACATTCACATTAAATGTTTTATTATTATTAGATCAAGAGAAACTCTTCACATTCATATTAAAAGTTTTATGATTATATGTTTTATAATAAAAAAAAGTTAGATTACTATACATATATAATCATATAATAATAACTTAAAAATAAAAGCCATGGTATATAATAATAGTATTTAATGTGAATAAACCCTTAAATAATTAATCCATTATTTGTTTGATACCCAATTAATCCATTATTTGCTACCCATTATTTTCCTTAAGAAAGACCATATGAATAATATATTTAAATTACAATATAATATTTCTGGGAAATTACTAAACTCGCCTTCATTCATATACAACTTCTTCTACAAGCCCTTTAACATACATAAACTATTCGTTACATCCTTGTGCAATGTGCAGCTATAAGAAACCATTTGAGACCTCTTTTCACATTTCAATAAATAATTCTTAATAATTTAATAATTTTTTTATATTTTTTAGTTGTGTCTTTGTACAAAAATACCCCAAAACTTTAAACCCACAAATAAAATGGAGAAAGAAGAAATCTTCCATAATTTGCTTAACAAAGGAGGATATTTTTCATTTAATTGCTCATCAAATAGGTACGGTTTCATTGAACTTTTTCTAAGAGATTTAATTGCTAATCAAACAATAATATCCTCCTTTGACAATGAAAACGTATTAATAATTAATTTTATATCAAACAACATTTTGTAAATAAGTTTAAGAGAAAAAGTTCGTATGAAAAAAGTTGTGAGTATAGTATTACTCCTGTCAAAATTGTCCAAGAACACTTTTCACAATTTAATTGCTAATCAAATAGATAAGGGACATTATTGTCATTTAACAACCAAAATTATTTTCCTTAATTTTTAATTTATTTTTTCTTTAGTTTTTAATTTTTAATCAAGCATTGTTTACAAATAAATACTAGTATTGATAAGTTTACATATTGGATTGGTGTCCCAAAGGATACGTTTAGCATTTGAACGTTAAATAATAGTCAGGGACATCACAGTTCTTTGATATCAAGGCATTATCGTCATTTCACATACAAGATAATTTGAAAACAATAAATAAAGAAGTGATGGCGGAGACAAACATAGCGGGAAACATAGAGGGGCAGCAGTGAATTTCTTTTTTACAGAAGAAGAAGACAAACAACTTTCGGTGCCGACAATAAAATAAAACAAAAAACTAATTTTGAAAATAAGTGCATAATTAAATTATAATAAAAATGTAACACTTTCCAGTTATATATATATTCCAGTTAAATCGTTATTTAAATTAGAAAAATTTCATAAACATAAGAAAAAAATGTGTTTAATACTTTTAGGTAAAATTTTTGAGGAATTTCAATGAACAAATTACAAAATAAGGAATTAAGTTTAAATTACAAAATGGGTTGCTGTCCCAATGAATATGTTTATCATTTGAGTATTAATTCAATAGTCAGGGACATTATGGGGTGTGTTTGGTTCAGTATTTATATCCATATTCCCAATCTTATTCCCCAAATATTGTCTAGCACATTATTGTAGAAATATTACTATATTTTTTTTATTACTTTTAGACCTCTTAAGCTTATTAATTTCATTAAATACCTCCAGAAAAAAAGTTTAAAAATTAACAACAACACCCTCATCAACCCATACTTGCCAGATTACGGCAACCACCATCGGTGGTAGCCGGAATCTATACAACAGCCTACTTGTCGACCAAAAATGGCAGACAGTTCACCGATCTGGTCTTTTCCGGCCAGATCCACCACGGATCTAGTCGAAAAAGGCTAGATCTGGCCGTCAGCGATGACCAAAGAAATGGTCATCGTTGACCGAAAACGATGGTCATATCTTTGGCCGTCGCTGACAGCCAAAGCTAGACTTCTTTTGACATTTTTCGGCCATTGACGACAACATTTGGCTGTAGATTTGGCCGGAAAAGGCCATAGCGATGCGTTGCGACACATATCCGACTGGTTTGTGTCGTAAAGAAATTTTTCGGCCAGATTCTGACGATGGTGGCCGGAATCTGCTACTGCAGGTGGTGGAGGTGTTTTTGTCATTTTATATATTAGGGTGTTTAATTAAATTAGCAAACCTATGGGTTTTTTCATAAATTTTTAAATCTTACCTCGTAATACTCCCCTATCCAACTATCCAATATTATTTCCAAAATCTTATCCAAATAATGAATCAAACGCACCCATAATCATTTGATATTGAGGCACTATGGGCATTTTACATAGAAGATATTTTGAAAGCCAATGTCCTCTCAAAGCATTTTGAGGCCTAAGGCATTAAATCAAGGCTTTATATATATATATATATATATATATATATATATATATATATATATATATATATATATATATATATATATATTTTTTTGGAAAACCAGCTATGCGTGTCAGTCCACACTGTTGGTCCTAGCCAATTTGTTGAAATCTGATAGAGTCAGATTTCGACTCGTTCATTAGCTACAAAAGGCAGTCAAAAAGTTTTTGGCTCATACCGATCTTGATAAGACTAGCTGTGATTTTAACACTCTATCACTGACTAACGGTCGACCACCCTGGCTATATCTAGGGCTACAAATAAACCAAATAGTTCGTGAACAACTCGATACTCATTCGATAACCGTTCGATACTGTTCGCGAACAGGCCGATGTTCGTTCGATAATATGTTCAATCAAGTTCGAACATGGGCTGTTCATTCGATTATGTTCGCGAATATTATACGTTCGACTGATCCATCCGTTCGCAGATAATCTGTTCGATTGTTCGTTCATTTATGTTTGAAAAACATGGTATGCATTATTATAATTTTTATATATATTCTTTTCTATATTATATTTGGTTTAGTTTGGATGAATTTTTTTTAATAGTACTTAATAATAAAATATTATGATACTTTTGTTTTTCTTATATATATAATATGTTTGGATTTTTTTTTTCCAAATGTCATCAATAATTAAATATATAAGTATATAGCATTTTAATTAAAAAGTAATAAATTATTATAATACATAGCATGACAAATTTAATAACATAATAGATTGTATAATCAAGTGATATATAATATAGTAAATCTAATAACATAATTGCTTCATATTTTTCCAAATGTAATCAATAATTAAATATTATAAAATAGCATTTTAATTAATAAATAATAAATATAATATGGTAAATTGATGAACATAATATATTGTATAATCAAGTGATGTATAGCATAAAAAATTTAATAATAAAATAGTTTAGTTAAATATACTATGGTAAATTGATTAACATAACATATTGTATAATTAAGTGATATATAGCATGACAAATTTAATAATATAATAGTTTAATTAAATATAATATGACAAATTTATGAACATAGCATATTGTATAATCAAGTGATATATAACATGACAAATTTAATAATATAATAACTTAATTAAACCTAAATTAATCACACATTTGTATTAATCTTATATTACAATAAACCCTCGTCCCACTATTAATTTATAAGTGTTGATACAAAATATATATGGAGACAGTTATTCGAACAAGTTGGTGTATATTTTTTATTTGAACAGGTATTTACAAGTTATCGAACGAACACGAACTAACATTTTGTTAATCGAATGAACACAAACAGTCATCTTGTGTTCATTCGAGTTTGAACATGAAATTGAACAATAGAACATGCTTATCGAACGAGTTTCGAACGAGACTGTTTGTTCGTGTTCGATTCGATTGCAAGCCTAGCCATATCCAATGTTTTAAATTTTTTGAATGATTAAGTAAATAATAATTTATTCAACAAAAGGTTATATCACATACTTAAATATTTATTAAATACTTAACAAAATAAAATTATTTTAAAAAATAAAGTGTCTATTTTGGTCATTATATGTTCACCAACAATTTCAAAATTTAATTTACCAAACATATAATCATTTCGAAAACCATATTCATTATAAAAATTTTCTAGGATTTAACACCATTTTATAAGTACTAAATGTGATACTATTCCAAATAGACTCATAGTAAACCATTAAAATTTTTATTTTAATTCATAATACAATTTATAATCGTGTTCATAATTGTATTTCTCTTTAATTAAATTTATTTTTCTAAAAAGATACCATCCTACGTAGAAATATCTTAGCAAAACACATATCCCAACACAATACTAATTTGGCTCCAATTAGGCTTCACAATCTGAATAGAAAAGGTAGAAGGAAGAAGAAAAATATGTTATAGAGTAATGCTAGGTATATATACAAGCTCATTATACAAACTATTTCCTATAAACTACGAAACCTTGGATATTTGACATATCATTTACTATAATTTGTTTAATTTATCCATAATTTAAAGTCATCAAATCATATTAAAATACGTCCATTTGTATAAATGATTTTGTATGAGAAACTTGTAAATACAATATTATTCTAATTTTTGCTCAAATTAGAAGTGGTGTGGATTGAGGATTTATGTGTAGCACCTCGGTCATTTCAAAGTCAATCAAATTTTCAAGGGACATTGTGGTCATTTCATGTACAAGATATTTGGGAAACAGTAAATGAAAATATGATAGAAATGACTCCTAATGAAGCTGTAAAGATCATCTAGTGGATGTAAGAATTCGAGAACACCTTTCACCATTCAATTGCTAATCAAATAGATAGGGATATTATGGTCATTTAATAGCTAAAATTATCTTCCTTTAACTTTTTTAAACTTTTAATTTATTTTTCCTTTTTAATTTTTTAGTTTGTTAATGTTCCTTAAAACATGATTATACTCTTCTTTTAGTTTTTTAACATTTTTAAATTCAGATTTTAAGAACCAAATTAACTTAAAAAAAAAAAAAGAGAGAGAAAAGAAAAAATTAAAAAGAGAGAGAAAAGAAAAAATTAAGGACATTTAAATCATTTTATATATATTTTTTTTTAAAGTTAAAGAATAAATAACCGTTAGATGTCTTTAGTTGAACAATTTGTAACTTTTGTACTCTCACTGGAAAAGTTTTAAAACATTATGGTAATTTTTCATACAATCAACATTGCAAAATAGTCAAGGGACATTAAGGTCATTTGAGATCAAATAGTAAAAGGAAATTATGGTCATTTTACATACAATATATTTGGAAAACGTGAATGAAGAGGTGATGGAACTGTCTGTGATGAGCGCCGGAACCCGACGTAATTAGCGTGAACAGGATGTTGAACAGGAACCGTACACGTGGCTCGAGATCTAACAGGTCGCGTAAGTTTTTGCGGTCACATTCGACTGGGCATTCTCTATCTCTAGTGCAACCGGGCGAAGACACCGAGCGGTTTACTTTGAGACTACCAGTTGATGTGAGGAAACAGATAATGAACCGGGAGCTGAATCGCGCTTATAGCTTGGTAAGTTTCCCACGGGATAGTAGTTCGACGAGAGGGTATCAAACCGGAGCTGGTGAAGGTATTAGTAGAGGGAGAAGCAGCCAGTGGATCGACCAGATGGACCGGTCCTTTAAATCAGACCGATGGTTGTTTAGCATGGCGCCACCCTTTTTCTCAAGAGCATCTTCAGTGAAGTCAACAAAAGTAGTTGCGAATGATGGCAATGGAAGTACGGGTGGACCGGAGGCTTCATCGGCTCAACCGAGTCGGCCACCGGTTGAATGGTCTCTTCTTTTTTTTTTTTTTTTCTTTTTTATAGTTCTACTACCAATTTTATGTAGATTATTGTCGATATTTTTTTTTCTTTTAATATTTTTTAATTTGTAATTTGATCTGTAGGACTAGTGTATGTAAAATGAAATCACGAGAGACCAATTCGATTTGAAAAAAAAAATGGACTGAAAAATTAATTATAAAATCATCCCTTAGTGATTATAAATTTTACCCCAATAGTTTATGGTTAGCGAATTTTAAATTTTAGGGTTAAAGTCATCTATTCAAAGTGATAAGTTTAGACTGTCGTAAACCTTACATAAGAGTATAAAAAATTCCCCACTATATATAATTAATAGTAATAAATTTTTTAAAAATTGACAGAAGATATCAGATTTATTAGGAAAAACTCTTTTGAAATTTGAATTCATTGAGAGTTTTGATAATTAGCTACATACAAAAATTAACAAAAAAGCCAGAACAATTACAGGGCTATTCCTTTATGAATTAGTATTATTTTTTGTGAAAAGAATTCAAATTATAATATTTTTGCAGAGTACGAAAAACCCTTAGTTTGAAAATAAGATTCTAAAAATGATACAATTTATTCGGAAACATTGTGAGGATGTTGTGAGCATGGTTTTAAAACCCGGATCGGACGATCGGTCTGAGAAGGAACCGGTCCCTAATCCAATCCGTTGAATGACTAAAATTTGTTTTAACCATTGGACCAGATTGACCCAGGGTTGAATCGATTTGAATTACTCTAATTTGAATTTACTTGACTTTTATCAGTTGGCCACTAAAAATAATAATTGATTATCAGTATACCATTTAAAATGTGTACTGAGAAATTGCATGATTGAAATTTTTTATTTTGTGAGTTGTGCTATTCCTACAAAATAAATATACAAATTAATGTGACACTATTATTTAATTGATACATCATTCATCTAATTTATAGAACATTTAATAAGTTGACTTTTTATATACATTCATCCATTTATTTTATGACACATCAATTTGTATTAAAGAGTTTGTATTAATAGTATTACTCGATTATTATTATTATTATTTAATAAGACTATAAACAAAATAATCAAGATTGATAATTTATCAAGCAATTTGATATGAATTAGATTATGATTAATGCATAAGTTTGTCTTCATTTCTTTTATTTAATTAATCATAGGCCATGTTTACTTCTAAGAATTGGCAAGGAAATGGAATTAAGATTCCTAATTCCGTTGTTTACTTATTGGAATACAGTAAAGAATCAGTCTATTAGAATCTCACACATAATTAATTCCATAAAAACATAAGTAAATGGTTCCTCCCTGATTCTTGAGATAAGGAATCCTATAGATTTACTTTTTTTTTTTTTTTTTCTTAATCTATTTTGAATTTAAATTTTTTATTTTTTAAAAATATTTTTATTCCAATGTTTAAATATTTTTATTCCAATGTTTATAATTTAGTGATTATTAAAATAGGATTTCATGGAGTTTACTATATTTGACCTGTCACTGACCACCATTGACTAGTGCTGAATGGGCATTGAAACTATTGATAGACCATTGATAGTTATTGATCGTTGTTGACCGACTGTTGATTATGTTAACCTACCGTTGACTGCGTTGATCAGTTGTTGACTATAGGCATAAAATGTTATTAACTATGTTTAAAGTAAAAAAAATTAAAAATATAGTAATAATTTTTTTTTTTTATTTATATAATTAGTTTTTTATTATTGTTTAGATAACCATTTTTTATTTAAACATATAATAATAATTTTTAACTTATATGGAACATTTTAATGGTGGGGGTACTTTTGTCCATAGACCACATATTTGATTACATTCCCCCAATATTTTTAAGTAAACAATGGAATCATAATTTATTTCATTCTTGATTCATTATTCGAATATGTATCTATTTCCTTTTAAATACACTTCCAATAAGTAAACATGGCCTTAAAGTATATCTTCGTGTTTTCCTAGAAATTGAAAACCGGGAATTGATTCCACGAGATGCATAGGCGTGACCATATGGCCTACAACATTTTTATGATTTTGTTTAATTCTGAAATCATGCAGGGAGACTCCAGTCCTCCACTAATCTTGCTTAGTTAAAGCTTAATTAAAATTATTGAAGAAGAGAAAAATAGACAATTACATTTAATTTTTATGAATTTAAAAGAGAATCCAATAACAATCATTCTTCATATTAGATTGTTTTAATAAATGAATTTAATCCATACATTTTTATGAATTTAATCCACTAACTAAAGTAACAATCATTCTTCATATTATATTGTTTTTATTAATGAATATTAAGGTTCTACTTTATTAATAATTTGAATAATTTAATTAGGTGCATTATTAAGGCAACTAATTTGATATATTTCTAAGAAATTTCCTTGTTCTTTACCAAAAATTAATGAGTCGAATTTAGTCATTTATATGGTGGTATGATATTTCCATGAAATTTCTCTACCATTCCTGATTCAAGAATCATATGTTTGATTTAATATAATGAGTATGTTTCATTCTGATTCTTTCAAATATTTTTATTTGAAAATGTAATGTCTAAGTGATTATAAAATTGATAAATTTTTTTTCTGAAAATAGAGAAAACACCATGACGGGGGATATTTGATCTATATATGTCTCAAATTGATTGAGAATTCATTCCAGATTAGTTTAATTACGAGTTGCTAAGCAATAATACATTTATTAATTTGTAACATCTAACGATCAACATGGCTTATTAATCGTGGACGGTGGATGCATAATGACTACTCTTAACATATAAATTATTTTCGTCTTTGCTGTGATATAGCCTTTTTATATAATATTGTCTCTAGATATGATAAAAATTTATTTATTTTTAATTTCTGATTAATGTTTGTTTGTATTACTACATGTACCTTGCAAGACTTGACTCATATATAGCGGTGGTAGATAAACTCCATGCATGTGATCCACAACCACATAAGCTAAAAGATATTGCTTCTTGGAAGAAGTTATTTTGTAAGTCAAAAACAATTGGTGCTTTAATCCAATACTTGATTGGAGAAAGGAGATTTCCAGGAAATTGAAGAAATAAAAATGCATGTGACAACGGGACTCGTTTGGTGTTGCGTCAAGACTCAAGAGTAGTGTAGTGGGACGACCTCGGGATTCAGATGCTCGTCATCTATGGAGCCGAAATTCCTAGAGGAAATTCACAGGAGAAAACGTGTAAAGGTCAATGTTACTACATCGATTTGGGTCGCTGTGTCACATCACTCTGATATCAAAGGAAAAGAATGGGAAAGCAAATATGAAAAAATGGGACAACGACTTACACATACCCAAGATTTGCTGTAACAACAAATTGGTACTTAAAAGGTTTTGAAACGACAAATGGATACCTTCCGTCCTGTTTTGTTAATGATTTATGTTTATTAATAGTGAAAAGACTAAAATGCCCTTAAAAGTTTGAATTTTAGTTTTTTATAAATTTAAAAATTTCTAAAAAACCCCCTAGGTTTACAAATTTAACTAAATAACCCAATATATAAAATTTTTATAAAATAACAAAAACACCCCCGTCACCTGCAGTGCCAGATTCCGGCCACCACCACCGGAACCGCGAGCTGCATTACGACACGACACGTCGGATGCGTGTGCATGCGCGACGATACGCTTTTGGCCGGATCCAGTGGCGATCTAGCCGGAAAGGCCGGATCTACGGCTAGATCCGCCGCCGACTCCACAAAACTCCATCTGCGGCGCGACGGCAGATCTGGCCGTAGATATGGCCTTTTCAGCCGGATCACCACGGATCTGGCCGGAAAAGGCCGATGTGTTCTTGCTGCCGGACGGCCGGATCGGCTTTTTCGGGCCAGATACGGCTTTTTCCGGCAGTCTGGAAAGAAAAATATCGGACGCGTTATGACACGAGTCCAGCAGTGCATGTGCGTAACGCTTCTTTTCCGGCGATTAGGCGGTGGTGGTGGCGGAACTGCATCGCGTGGCGGGGGTGTTTTTGTTATTTTATAAAAAATTTATATATTGGGGTATTTAGTTAAATTTATAAAACTAGGGGGTTTTTTAGAAATTTTTAAATTTATAAAAAACTAAAATTCAACCTCCCAGGAGCATTTTAGTCTTTTCACTATTAATAAACAGAAATCATTAACCGAACATGACGGAAGGTACCTATTTGTCGTTTCAAAACCTTTTGGATATCAACTTGTCGTTATGGCAAACCTTGGGTATGCACAAGTCGTTCGGCCTATGAAAAGATACAATAACATCATTTTCACGACCAATTAAAAA
Organism: Pistacia integerrima; assembly: GCA_026225825.1. Classification (NCBI taxonomy): domain Eukaryota; kingdom Viridiplantae; phylum Streptophyta; class Magnoliopsida; order Sapindales; family Anacardiaceae; genus Pistacia; species Pistacia integerrima. Next base: position 26,780,088 of record CM047742.1, on the reverse strand, counting down.
AAGAATTATTCCCCCGTCACGCAATTGTCAAGAAATTTCTAATCCTCTAACTTTATTATTGTTTCGTAATCAAAGCTTCTTATGGAGTTATGGTAGGTCAACTTACATCGAAATAAAATCGAAATCAATTAGATTATAATACTTATTATTGTATAGTAAAATAAAAAAATTAATTAATTATTATAATATTCATGAAAATATAAATGTTAAAATTAGTTGACAGCGTGGGACAAATTTGGAAGCATATGTACATCTAAAATATTTTATTTTTTGGAAACAAAATTAAAATCTAGTTTATTATCTATGAAATCAATATAATATAGTGAGTAATGATAAAATTAAAATTTAGTTCAGTATAGAACAGACTGATACTGGCTAGTTAGAATATACATTTATTAAGTCAGAGTCAAGAAAGAAAAAAGGCCAACAACTTCAGATAAGGTTCTTGGAAGCTCTATGGTATTTTCTCTACTATTTTCTCTTTACTTTTCTCTTCTATAGAAAATATGTGTTAATAATTTAAAAATTATTAAAAAAAAGGTAAAAAACCAAAAAAAAATTTGAAAAAAAAAATTGAAAAAGAAAAAATATAAGAACCCATTGAATTTAAAGAAACGGAACTGAAAACCCTTAAAAGGGCAAAAAAAAAAAATGAAAATAATTCAAAATTTAAGTATAAAAATTAAAAAGAGAAAGTGAAAATAATTCAAAATTAAAAGCTTTTATTAAATGATCAGTTTGATTTAATATAATGAGTATGTTTCATTCTGATTCTTTCAAATATTTTTATTTGAAAATAAAATTTCTTATAAAGATTTGTTGATAATTTTGAGGACTTTGATTGAAATTGATTTCAAATAGGATAGGTTACTGAAAAAAAGAGTTTATTAGAGATAAATTTGACTATAAATATCAATTAAACTAATAAAAATGTCATATAATTTAATAAAATAACATCTTAATTAATAAAACTCTTTAAATTTTCGTATATAAATATTTTATAAAATTTAATAAAAATACATTAATCATGACTTGCTTTTTTCTTATTTGACCTGGGTTTTAGAATGGGAAAGCAAATATGGAAAGGTGCAATAACGTCATTTTCACAACCATGACTAGGGAGCAAAATTAAAAAGAGAATTATTCCCCCTTCATGCAATTGTCATGAAATTTCCACCGATTTTCCTGGAAGGTTGTTGGCGTTTTCTCTACCATTTTCTACACATATTTCATTCAAGAAGAGAGGAAAATCAGAGAAATCATTCATAATAAGTAAGAAAGTTTAATGGTTTTCCATCGCTTCAACACCCTCAAAGCTGTAAGTATAATTTCTTTTGAAATATATTCATCAATATTTTCCTTCATTGATCTTTTATCTATTATTTGTCTTATTTGTTAGTTCATATCTGGCTTTACATACTTTCTCTGGACCAATTGCATCTCACTATGAAGCATTGAGATCGTTTGTTGGGTAACATACTTGGACTTTGTATATCTATTATTTTTCTTTTCTTTTATTTTTATTTTATGAAAGTACTGATGCATCTATGTTTTAAACAAGCTGAACAAGTAGTCAAAATTACAATGAAATTTGGTTGAAAATTCTTGATATTCATAGTCTCCCAAAGCTTTTGAAGTTTGAGTATCAGATCTAAGTTTCCAAAGGCTGATTAATTGTAAGTGCTTCTGCTGTTTCCCGGATTTGTTTCTTTTTTCTTTTTGTTTGCGTACTTGTTCAAGTATCTTTTAATTTTTAGATAGTCAAAATATGATATCATTTTTTTTTTATAATTAGAAAATAATAATACAATAAACATTTTGTTAATTGTTGTCTCTAAAAGATAGAAACATATTGATCTAAGTATAATTGCTTTGATCACAAACTAAAAAAGAAAAAACAAATTGGTGGTTTCTTTGTTAAAAAATTAATTTTCACATAAAATATATAAGATTGATTTTTTTTTCTTTTCGCTCTTTTATGGAAATTGAAAATACTTATAGATGGTCTACAAGAATTAGATTATCTTTCCAATTAATTTTTTAGGTTTTGACAGAGGGCGAAATTGCTTGCATATACAATATCAACAAACTTGTAAAGTCATCATGCAAATAGCCTCTTCATCAACATCTTTTTCTTGTCGTCGAAAATATGATGTCTTTCTAAGCTTTAGAGGTGAAGACACGCGGAAGAGCTTCATAGATCATTTGTATACTGTTACAACTGCTGTAAACTAGTACAATGCATGCATAATAACAATAGAAAATGGGCCCAAAACTTTTCTTTTTATTATAAGTAATACGTCTTTTATACACAAAGAGCATCATTTACAAAAAGCCATTTTAAAAGACAAAAACAGGGGAAACAGTGTAGCTATTGCTCCTCGCTTGCCGACGCCCCTCCGACTGCATCATCACCTAGATCCTGCATCCACAAAGGAAAATAACGGGGTGAGCATAAAATAATGCTCAGTAAGTAAACTCTCTATCTGTTTATCCCCGTATGTAATTCTCTTAATTCTTTCCTCACATTTTCTATTGTTTTCTACTAAACGTCATGGCCTCATCTTACCGGAGGTACGGCCGGATGGTGTTCACATAGCACCATCTCACTCTTCTTCACACAATAAATGGGGATCACGAAGCACCTACCCGGTTTTCGTAACTATCGGGTGGAGACCACAAAGCACCTACCCGTTCCTCATGACTTTCGGGTGACGATCACAAAGCACTAACCCGTTCCTAATCACTGTTGGGTGATGATCACAAAGCCTCAACCCACTTCCAATAAATGTCGGGTGATGATCACAAAGCATCAACCTCTTTCTAATAACTAACCGGGTGATTATCACAAAGCATCCACCCGTTTCTAATAACTATCGGGTGATGATCACAAAGCATCAACCCATTTCTAATAGCTATTCGGGTGATGATCACAAAGCATCAACCCGATTCTCATAACTGTCGGGTGATGATCACAAAGTATCGACCCATTTCTAATACTCTTCTCATTCACTCTACTCTAGCACTTCCCATTCTCTCTACCCTTAGAGTAGTTGCATCCACAAAGTTCTCTACTCATAGAGCAAGTGCATACACAAACTTTTCTACTCTTTCTTAGGTCACTTCTTAATGCACAATTAATGCCTATGCATGGATGGTTCATCTCCACTAATGCACTTATGAAATGCCAACATACAATGTTGCAAGAATTAAGGTTCACTACTCATACTCAAACCTCTATTAGGCATTTCATCAAACAACTCAAGTGCATAATAAAACTCTACTATTACAATAATTCTATGTCTTTCTCTAACCATCCAAAATGGGGAGAAACTCCCTCACACAGCCATAATTCATGCCAAAGAAAGATACTTCTAAAAAGGATTCTAAAAAGGATTTCTCAATATCCTTCAATTCCATCTCAAACTACCTTTCCAACCCACATCTCACTTCTTATACTTGAAATGTATAAACAATCCCAAAGCACTAATAATCTCCATTTAAGACTCAATAACATGGCATATAACATGTATATAACATACATACATAATTGCTATCAAAAACCCTAATCAAGAAAATTCTTAAATCTCAACTTGGGTTGGGATTTACTTACCTTGTAATGGAGAGATTTCACTAGCTCTTCCTTTCACTTGGTTTGCTTGACTTTCTCTCTACTCTTAAAAAAATGAACAAAAACCCTCAATATTCTAATATACTCAAAATCTCACAAAACTTCACATCCAAAGCAAGAATCCTTACCTTAGGATGCCTTAGATTGATTTTCTACCCCAAATCACTCCAAAAGCCCTTTAAAACTCCTTGAACAAAAGAAAAAGAAATTGAGAGGGAGCAAGAGAGGAGAGTGGCAATGGAGAAGAAGAATGAAGGGTTTGCAATGACTTAATTCCTTTTAATGAAATTTATACACAAGCATTCCCATTTTGCCCTTACTCTTCTTTGGGAATTTCATCTATATCCTTTGATTCATTACAAACACACCCCCATAACAACATATTCTCCATGAAAATTCCTTACATTTTACTCCCCACTTTTCCTACTAATTAGGGGTAGAATGGTCAAATTGCCCTTAGGGAAGAAAATATCTAAAACTTAACAAACATTTTGGTTGGCATGTCGCCGCGAGGAAGCTTCTGTCGCCGCGACGAAACTGTCAAGCAGCTTCCCGTGGCTTCAACACCTCTTCGCCGCGGCGAAGAATGGAACATTGAACTTCTTCTATTTCAACCAATTTCAGGGCAAGTATTCAACACACCACTCAATCAAAGGTCAACCAAACAATAATACTAATAAACCAACTCAAATAAGAGCAAAAGAAGAAACGTTAGCTACGTACCTCAAGTGGGACGTTACATATACTGCTTTCAATCAGAAAGGATTGCATGTTTTTAGGGATGACAAAGAACTTGAGAGAGGAAAACCCATTTCGCTAGAGCTCCTTCATGCAATTGAAGAATCAAGATCTACAGTTGTTGTTTTCTCAAAAAACTATGCTTCTTCCACATGGTGTTTAGATGAACTTATTCAAATTGTTCATTCCAAGAATATAAAAGTTTTTCTAGTTTTCTATAACTTGGATCCTTCAATGGTTAGAAAACAAACAGGAGAATTTGAAAAAGCCTTTGTCAAACATGAAGAAACTTTTAGAGAGGATATTGGAAAGGTGCAAACTTGGAGAAATGTTTTGTCGAAGGTGGCCAATCTCTCTGGATTTGACTTAAAGGATGGGTATGTTACAATTATTTCTTCATCTTTATAGTGGAAAGTTTAATTATCAAAATGAATTATGAAAATGATATTCATGACTTGATTGTTTTAAATGCGCCAGTCATGAGTGTTGACACTACAAATTAAGCTTTGAATTTCTTAATCAAACCAAGTTTTATCTTTATCAGAAATTTAAAAGTATTCGTATAATGAAATATTTAATTAACAAATTCTTATGTTACATAGATAGTATTTAATAATAAAGTAATTAATGTAAAAGATAATTAATAAAATAAACTTTTCATATTCCACCAAGTAATGACAATAATAGTCAATAACTTGGTTTTTCTTTGACAAGCATGAATTCTTTTATTCAATTTTCCTTCTTACTGTAACTAAGACACATAGTATATAATACAAAAAGTATAGAGATAATATAACTACAATAGAGACTGAATGCTATAAACATAGGTGTATGTAGATAATTTCTATGATACACACTATTTATACATTAGTCTATTCATGACTAGCTAGTGTTGTATGTTGTAACCATAATTTTTTCTTGATCTTTTCCACTCTTCAGGTATGAGTCACAATTTATTCAAGACATTCTGAAGGAAATATCAAGCACATTATGTTTTTCAAAATACACAAGTGTTGAGGGCCTAGTAGGCATAGATTCATGTTTGGAGAAACTAAAGAAATTTATAAGTCCTGAGTCACATGATGTACGTATGATTGGGATTTGTGGAATGGGAGGAATAGGCAAGACAACAATTGCTAGGGTTGCCTATGACTTGATTTCTTGTGAATTTGAATGTAGTAGTTTTTTGGCTAATGTTACAGAGATTTCCCAAAAAAAGGGTCTACTTTCTTTACAAAAGATGCTTCTTTCCCAAATTCTACATATGAAAAAAGATGGCATCAACGTATACGATGATTTTGATGGAATAAGCAAGATAAGAAGTAGGTTAGGGTGTAAGAAGGTTCTTATCATTATAGATGATGTGAACAATCTAGAGCAATTAGAAAAATTAGCTGGCAAGCATGATTGGTTTGGCATGGGCAGTAGGATCATAATAACATCAAGAACCAAAAGTTTGTTGACATCCCACGGAGTAAATGGAGTTTATAAGGTTGGGGAATTAAATGATGATGAAGCCCTCCAATTATTCATTTCAAAAGCCTTTAAGAAACATCAACCTTCATAAAGTTTTAGGGAGTTATCCAAATGTGTTGTACAGTATGCTAGTGATCTTCCATTAGCTCTTAAAGTTTTGGGCTGCTTTTTGTGTGGAAGAGAAGTTCATATATGGAAAGATGCATTGCAAAGATTAAAAAGAGATTGTAAGAAAGAAATATTGGACATATTTCAAATAAGCTTTGATGGGCTAGAAGAATCAGAGAAAAAAATATTTCTTGATATAGCATCTTTCTTTAATGGAAGGGGTAGATCTTATGTGACGAGGATTCTTGAAAGTTGTGGTTTTTTTCCAAATATTGGAATAGATATTCTAATTGATAAATCGCTCATAATTCATGATGGCTATAAATTGTGGATGCATGATTTGTTACAACAAATGGGTCAACAAATTGTCAAGAGAGAGTGTCTCGAAGAGCTTGGAAAACATAGTAGATTGTGGATGGAAGCAGACATTCATCATGTATTGACAGAAAACACAGTAAGCAATTCAAATTTGTTAAAATCATACGCACCTTTTCAATCATCATTTGCTTTAACTTGTTAAATATCTATATGAGGAGTGAGTTAGTGCACTGTTAGCACAGTAGCTAACCTCTCTATATTACACATGCATGTTTAATTTATTATTTTCCTTTTTCTGTATTTGTTGACCAATTTGTAGTCCAGTTGAGCATAGTAAAGTCTCTTGCTCCTCAAAAACACATCTATTTCCAAAATTATATTTTTGTTTCTAGTTAATTTATTTTCTCCCTCGTTTAGATACTTTTGATATACATGAGCATACTGACAACAAGAATAGTACGATCTATAATTAAAAAAAAAAAAAATTGATAGTCATTTTTTATATTATTTTAAAAAGAGTAAGGAAAAAATCAATAAAATATATATTCTATAGATTCATGAATATATTTAAATTAAATATTATAGAAAACCTATTATTTTCACAATTTAAAAATTAAATTAAAAATTATTTGAAAAGTAAAAAAGAGTTATATGTTTTACTTGTAAAATTTAGAAAATGATTTTTGTTTTTTTTCAAAAAGAATTCAAAGTTCCTTTTTTTCTAAAATTTTTCTTTTACAAAATATCATGAAAATTTATGAAATTTACAAAATAATAATTTCGTTATTAAAAATTGGTGTAAGCATATGTAAGATTAAGTGAGTTTGAAATTGAAGAACTATTTTCATAAGATTTTGTGTTAATTGTAAGAGTTTTTGCGCAACCCAATTAAATTTTATGTTAAAATGTTAATTTCAGACCTATAAGTAGAAGAAAGTTGTCGCCTTTTGTTTATTCAAGTGGACTGCAAATTACACATATATGTTGAAGCAGCTAGCAGCCTAGCACTCATATCTATATAGTTTAATTCATGTATTATTAATTCTTAACTTGCTTTTTTTTTTTCTCTCTCTCTCTCTCTTTTTTATTATTTTGAAGGGAACTGAAAAGGTTGAAGGCATGATGCTCAACTTTTCTACAGAAGAGATCCATTGTCATCCTAAAGCATTTTAAAAAATGATCAATCTAAGATTACTTAAGCTCCGCAATGTTCAACTTCCAAAAGACCTTGATTACATTCCCAACAACTTACGTTTACTTGATTGGAGAGGATACCTTTAAAATCCTTACCACCAAATTTGCAATTGGACAAAATTATTGAGTTGAAAATGGATCAAAGTCGCATTGAACAAATGCCACAGGGAATCAAAGTAAGATTAATTCAATTAAACTTTCCTATTTTATTTTTTATGGAATATTTTATGTCTTTTATTGTTTAATAAATATGGAAAATTAAGAAAAGCACATCTTTGTCTAACTTTCTTCTTCTTTTAACAGTTTTTCAACAATTTGGAATCCATCAATTTTACAGACTGTGAGTACTTAATCAAAACACTGGATTTTAAATCGACCCCAAATCTCAAGAAAGTGTATCTTACTGGATGTAAAATGTTGTATGAGGTTCACCCATCTTTGTTGGTTCACAAAAAGATTACTTTTTTGGGTATGTATGGTTGTACAAGTCTTACAACTCTTCCAAACCGGATTCATATGGAATCCCTAGAACGATTTTGGCTAGGTAATTGCTACAAATTGGAGAAGTTTCCAGATATTGTAGGAAGTATGGATTGTCTACGTTACCTCAATTTAAGCGGAACTGCTATCAAAGTACTGCCAATGTCAATTAAACGTTTGAGTGGACTTGAAGAATTTTATTTGGTAGACTGCAAAAATCTTGTGAGTCTTCCAGTCATTATAAATGGTTTGGAATCTCTTCACTCATTTTATCTTTCTGGATGCTCCCAAGTTGATAACTTGCCAGAGACTTTGGAGCATTTAATCTTTCTGGAAAAGCTAAGGATACTTATAATAAGGGAAACAGCAATAAGACGACCAATGGCGTCCATTTTTCTTAAGACGAATCTTGAAGAGTTAGATTTTAGTGGATGCAGAGGACCGCCATCAAAATCTTTGTCTTCAGTTTTCAAGACTTTTAGATTGCCCACTTTGTCAGATTTTTGCAGATCTTTAAAAAGATTGATTCTGAGTGACTGCAATATGGAGGAAGAAGCGATTCCTAATGACTTTTTCGATAGCTTTTCTTCATTACGGACATTAGACCTAAGCAAAAACAATTTTGTTTCACTACCTGAAAGCATCAATCATCTTTCCAAGCTTGAGTATCTTGACTTGAACGGTTGTAAGAGACTTCGATCTCTACCAGAACTTCCGTCCAACATAGAATCTATTTACGTAGATGGTTGTGTTGCACTGGAAACAACATCAAATGCATTAAGGTTATGCAAATCCAAGCTGGTTTATTTTTCATGTATAAACTGCCTGAAATTGATCTGCTGCAACAATCTAGCATCTTCAATGCACAAAGAATCCATTAAGGTCAGTGTATTTCTCTTTCTCTCTCTTCATCTTTTGAGTTAAACATTATTCTCTGACTTTTCTTTCTTTTTTTGAGTGCAGGCAACGTGTTATCAGACGAAGTCAATTAGTGCTTTTAAAATGGTTTTTCCCGGAAGTGAAATTCCAAAGTGGTTCCAACATAAGAGTGAGGCTTCTTCAGTTAAAATAGAAAAGCCTCCAGATTCTTATGATAACAAGATCGTGGGATGTGCTGCCTGCTGTGTTTTTGTTTTGCGTGAGCATCGTCGTCAAGATTTTGTCATGCCATGGGATAAAAACATGTTTATACATGCGATTTGCTACGATGCGACCGGTGAAAAATGGAAAGTTGCTGACATAATATTTGGCGAGTCAACTTGGGTCACGATTTTGTCAGACCATCTTGTGCTATTGCATTTTGATGAACTACTCTTTCAAGATTTTGCTCACCTGATCCAGCATTCGAGGTGCAGAGGTGTGGGATCCATCCAGTAAACGAGAAAGAACTGAAAGAGTTGAGGCCAAGGACCAACAAATCCAGTCGCTCTAGTTTTGGGAATTCATATGAGTTAAATGAAGATTTTTTCGGATCAACGGTGGATGTTGACTGTGATGGGTCAGAAGACGAACCAATCTCCAAGATAATAACGTCTGCAAATTTCATAAATGGCAAATCGAGCTCAAGGTAAATCTTTAATATTTGTTTGGTTTTAACGACCTCAACGAATATTGCTCTTGAACTCTCATCAATTTTTATTTTTTTTACAATTTTATACTTAAATTATATTGTTTTTCCATTCTCATGTAAATTTTGATGTGAAAAAGGTATGGGGTGAATGAGAAAGAAATAGAAGAGTATTCTGATGATGAAAATTAAAAGAATCATAATCCTTCAGCTTCAGAATCCGAATATATTGGTAAGTCCATATCTCTATTTCTCAACCAATTCTGTCTTATTTTTCTCTAATTTTAATCTCTATGCCAGATTGATTAGACCAAGTTGGAACTTGTATATGTTGGAATGAAGCTTCTTGAACCAGAAGATGATTCCGGTGACTCCGAAGCAGTTGTTTTTCCTCTCAAATGCTATGTCAGATCTTTGTAACAAAGTGGACCTAAATGGGACTCCATAGGATGTACACTTGAATAAATCTCGACTTAAATGTGTGAAGTTCCTCAATTCAAAAATCCTATGAATTTCCAGGAGTATTAGGAACCTTTGGTGTGAGAGCCTGTATTGTATTGGCGTTGACGTCTGAATTCTATACCCTGACGCGGATGACATTTGGCTGATGGTATTCCTCCAATGCAGGCAGCTGTTTAGGGGGAATACTGGAATTTGTTAATAGGGTCAACCAGGAAAGAACTGTTGGCTGAATTTATGTAACCACAAATATTTGTTGCCTTGATGTTTGATGAAATGCTTGAAAGAGGGTTTGCGTTGAGAGGTGAGCTCTTTGAGAGATGTTTGATGAAAGGTCATTGTGTTCACTTAATATGGTGGTTTTTATTCACATATGAATGTCTTATGAAATGAAAATCCATAGCCATTTTAATGAAAGCAATATATAATCCTATAAATTGAATTTTCATGCCTAGCTTTAATCGCCGACCCTCATTTTTTCAAGATCCAGTCAACTCAACCACAAAGACAAAGACTCCTTATTTCTGCTTCAGGCTCTCTCTTCTCCGTCGACCTCTAGTAATGGTTTCCCTTTCTTTGTTGTCTGCAATCCATCCACAAGAGAGTCCAAGACAATTTCAAACTTTCAAGAACAAGATCATTGTGAATATTTATTTGGATTTGGTTATCAACTCTCAACATCTTCTCTTTGAGAAACAATTTCTTGTTTTTCCCACTAAAGTTTCAAGTCTATGGATCTATCTATTGGGTGTTAAAGTCTTCATCCTTGGTTACTGCATTGGATTTGGAGGAAGAGACGTTCAAACATCCTCTACGTTCATGAATTGCAGTATATAATGGGTTTCTTAGAAGTAGGTTTCTGGTTATGACGATACCCAGCATATATTTTTCATGTAGGTTATTTGTTTATGTTTATTCCTTTTTTTTCTCTTTTTTTTTTTTTTTTTTTCATTTTAGGCTAGATTTTTCATTGATGGGCTGAACTCAAATTTACTTCCCCTCTTAAATCCAAATGCAATTAAGTAATAAACACAACTTCCAAAAAAAAAAAAAAGGGGTGAATTGAAGCAAACTCACAAAACTAAATGAAGAATTGCAGGGTCAATAGTTCGTGGGCTTGAACTGCAAATTTAATAACCCATCAAAAGCAGCCCATATATTAATCAGATTTGGCATTTGTTGTTATTGTAGATTATACTTCATTAATTTATTAATTAATACAATTGCTTTAATTAATTGTTAACTAGATTGATTAAAGTTATAGAATTTGAAATTTGAATCCTTGAAGAAAGCTCCTCCAATTAATATACATTTTTAATTATTTTAGAGAGTCTGCATCTTTATTTTTGGGACCCTTTTTCTCATACTTTTTGGGCAGTTATACTTAAATCCTTATTGGATAAAATTGCTTTCATAATATTTTAATAACAAAGTTTTAATTTTTTAACATGGTGATATTTGAAATTGCTTATTCACCTACCACTTATGAAAGGGATATTAGCTTTATAGTTGTCTGCAAGATTACTAATTCAAAGAGTTTTCGCAATTTTCGAAAATTATTATATAACTTTTGTAAAAAAAAAAAACCTCCGAGATTGTTAAAAATGTCTGAAATTATTATATAACTTGTTAAAAATGTCTGTAAAAATATTAAAAGCACTGTCGTAAAAGTTTAATCGTTTCTGAAAACCGTTTTATAAATTAATTGATCTAAAAGGGAGTATATATAATTAACCAAAGGAAATGATAAACGTTCTAGAGACAATATTTTATATAGCAAAGATTCTAAATATTTTAGTTCTTTTATTAGCTTTTTATTTTGTTCGGTCCCTTGGGTTTGTTCCAAGGGTCTCGATGTTAGAGGCAAAACGCTTGTTTAGGTTATTATTCTTTATAAAATTACCGATTTACCCAAAAAAAATAGTTTTTAAATTATTTTAGACACTCTATCTTATATATTTACAATAAAATAATAAAAATAATAAAAAATAGTCTAGCCACCCATGTGTGGTGTTAGGCGTTCAATTCAAATTGAAAAAAAAAAAAAAATCCCTGGTAATTAATTGAAAAGAACAAAAGAGTGAGTTTGGACTGTTCCTTTTTCATACACAGGCCAAAGATTAATGGACACAACTTCCTAACTTTCAACACTGTTCCTGATCTCTCCCTGTATAAAATTAATTAGGGAATCTTAATTAATATTAATAAATTAATTAAACATTCTTCCCTTGGCTTCAGGCTCTTTTTATGGGGACTTAGATTAACCAACCTTAATTAATTTAAGTCCTATGTTTTAAGATATTATGATTTACCTTCTTTAATAATTCAGAAACGTTTACCTAATACATTAACCAAGAGATTTTTTCTGCATTAAATACCAAGATTCAGCCATCAAAATCATCCGCACATTTTATGCATATGTGTAAAATTTCGTTTCTACGCTTTGATTATCTATTTCTCCTTAACATTTGCTACAATTAGAGGGTATATCCTAGTACTTTAAATTGTAGGCTTTGGATTAGTAAACCTAAACCTCAGAGGTAACATATTTAACTCAAGTAATTAAACATAATTAGTACCCGTAGGTAATTCAAATGGTTAATGAGAATTTGGGATGGTGTGAATAGAGATACAATCTCAAGTTTAATTTTTTTATCTGAGTATTCGTGATTTAAGTGAGAGACTATAGCGATAGATTGCTATATTAGTCTCCCCAAGGATTAGTCGAGATATGTATAAGTTGGTTTGGATACCTTAGCTATCAAATAAAAAAAAAAAAAAAAAAGGTGAACCTAAACCTGAAGGTAAACATAATAACTCAACTAAATGGGGATTAATTAGGGTTCACTTGAGAACTCAACAGCATGTAGGAGTGTTTGGTTCCAAGTACCTTACATCTTTTGAAGGAACCAGAATCAGAACCGATGGTTCCTTGAAATTTGGAACTGGAACTGAAACCGATGGTTCCGGTTCCTAGGTACCCAGTAAAATTATTACCCCCAAAAGTTTTTAAAATGACAAAAAAAACCCTTAAAAACTTATAAATACCCCCCCACCTAGCACTTGTTAACAAAAATAAAATTACAAATTATAAATTCAAAATTACAAACTCTATTACTTTGTAAAGGTAGATTCTCAAAAGTCAAATCAACTTACTTTAAATGTTATGAAATATAAATATAAATGTATTTACATTACTTTTTCTACAAAAGTTTGTATTAACTCTCCTACTCTTCTATTTTATTTTATATTAGTCTCGGTTCTCGGTTTCGGTTTCGGTTCCTAACTATAAGAATCGGAACCAGAACCATACAATAACGATTTCAAAAATTTGGAATCGGAACCTACCCGTTGACGGCTGGTTTCGGGTAAGAACCGAAACCAAATCCTGATTCTAATCGATTCTTTTGAACACTCCGATCAGCATCCATACTTAGAAGATACCAAATCTTTGTTCTTCAAAGCTTCTTGATAAGAGCAAATGTTGAAGAAAATTATTCAAACTAGCTCAATTCTAAGTAACATAATATAATACCACGCATTTCCCAAGAAATTAATTTATAATTTGGAGGAGTCAAAGGTGGAAGACATTCTTGTAACACCCCAAAATATTATACTATCAATTTGCTCATATGTGTTGGCTCACAAATTCAAAGTAAGGGTAAATTCATTATTCAATTATTGTTAGTGTTTTCATGCATGCCAGCCAGCCCTCACATTTCAAACATTCTCCATGTTTATATATATATATGTGTTTTTTGGACCCCCACCGCCACCCCCAGCTCTCTCTCTCTCTCTCTCTCTCTCTCTCTCTCTCTCTCTCTTTGTGCTGTGTTGGGGCCTCCCTTAAGTTATCCGGCCATTCAATGCACCCCAAAAATAACTTTATACTAACAAAGGGTTATGGATAGGTGAATCTGTCAACGTTGTATTAGAAAGCTCCTTATATTACCTACTAAGTGATTAAAAAAAAAAATTAATTTATACTAGCTATCATAGACATCCGAATTTGTAACCACTAAGGGTATTTCTATTTTTATGTATAAAACTAGTATTGTCTCTATGTATATCCCTAGATTTGTAACTGCAGCAATACAATATTTTATTTCAAACTGGCAAAGACAATCAGATTTGTAACTTTTGTCGTAGTTACAAAACCATTATTTTATTTATTTAGTTACAAATTCAGGGTAACTTTATCTTTACGTACAAAACTCAATATTGTCTTTACGTATGCCCCTAGATTTGTAACTACAATAATACAACACTGGTTTTCTCACAACATCAATACAATTATATTTTAGTTGTTAGATTCACCTAACAACAGTCACAAATCTGGATGTCTTTGCTATTCACTCAAATGGCAGGTAATATAAGGGAATTTCTATCTCTATGCACAAGATAATGTGTCAGTTGATAGATTCATCTAACGATAGTTACAAATTTGGGTGTCTTTGCTAGTTTAAAATAGTTCTGAAATGGATTGGTGATAAAGGAATAACCTAAGGAGCGGTGGATAGTTTATATATATGGAAAGGAGTCATTGGATTTGATTTAGGAATATGCTCGGTGCCTTGGTCCACATGTAGATTCATGCATGGCAGACAATAAACTATTGGAAAAAGCAAAATATTATGTAACGTTAAAAGATAAAGAGTTGTCTCTTTCTATATGTAAATATATGGCCACTATGAATCTATCGGTGATTATTGATAACATATACAATAATTTGATGTCAATTTGGTATAAGTGGCAACTTTTTAAGCCATTATTAGATTAGCATTATAAGGCAATAGCCCAATTATTTAGAACTCCAAAGATGGTCTTGAAATAAGTTTAATTGTTCAGATTTAAAAATATAAGTTATTGGGATTAGTTATAACCAAGAATCTTGTATTCGAATGGCGAGAGAGACAATTATTAAGTTTATCCTAAAAAAAAAAAAAAAATCCTACTATTAACTTTTAATAATCAAACCCTTATTTAGCTTTATGTAAAATATTTTGAACAATTCTAGAATTTTTGTCATCGTTTTCATCTCATCTCCTCTTAATATGTATTGAATTATCAAACCAAATCCAAGGATTTAAGTCCATAACTTATACTACCATACTACCATATTATAAGATGCTCTTGATAATAACATGCTAAGGTACTACTAAAATATTAGTATTAGGATAATGTTATCTCTCGAATCAACCTTGAAATTATCGTGCCATGATTCAAGGATTTGAAAGCATATAATATTACTTTCGGTATTGTAAAAATTTCTTTTAACTTTTTTCACCATTCCTATTTCATTTACTTTGCTGACGAGGTTATTGTTGGCCTGCGGTCTTAGGTCCCACAATTTTTTTTTTAAATTTATATAAAAATATTTATTTTATTACTAAATATTCACTTTCTTAACCTTCTAGCCAACCCATTTGCTGAACCTAACACTTTAACCCCGTTAGCACAACTTTTGAATCCCTTGATTAGTTGAAGACTATATTTCGGCCCTCCCAAAAAAAAGTTTTTTCTAGCTCCACCCCCGATTTAATCTTAAATTGTTACTATCAATAAGACATAATTTTGAAAATGGATACATGATATTCTCAAGCAGAAAATGTACAAAAATCATGTGATGATACATTAATGCAGCCTCAATTATAGAGTATATAATAGAATCAAATTTGAATTCTGAATTTAAGGCAAGTTAGGGTTTCAAAATTTCAACAAGCACAAAAGTTTGAGTTAGATGATCCGAATAGTCTTCAAAACCCTAAAGAGAGGCCCACTACTTACTAGAGAACAAGCTTTCATGACTTAAAAATTAAAAGCACTTGAAATAAAAA
The DNA here is from genome assembly GCA_026225825.1 of Pistacia integerrima. Classification (NCBI taxonomy): domain Eukaryota; kingdom Viridiplantae; phylum Streptophyta; class Magnoliopsida; order Sapindales; family Anacardiaceae; genus Pistacia; species Pistacia integerrima. The sequence continues at coordinate 26,764,280 of CM047742.1, read as the reverse complement.
AAACAAAATTGCTTAAGAAAAAAGTGCTTTTGAAAATTTAGAATGAAGAGAAAGGTAAATTAAAAGACCCCACTAGTTGGATCAAATTATGAAAGAGATCCAGATTGAATCCAAAAATGTACTACTATTTTTATAGCACTTCACAAGATTCTAAATTTTCAATTCAAAAGATCACCTTTCTCGTTCTTTTTAGTATAAATTAAAAGGGTATCTTTTGAAAAGAAAGAATAATATTAAAATGATCTCTATTTAAAGGGAAAATAATAATTTAGATCATTGGAACCAATTTACGTGGACTTTGATGAGGTTAGCTATCCACCATCATATGAGAGGATGGTCTCGACTAGGTCAATAACCCATTGTCACATGAAGGATGTTCAGATAAAGAATCGAACTTATACACATTATCACTAATTTATCCGAATCATCTTAACTATCCATTAATGTGTTTCGTTAAAGTCGTGAAGTCTTTATATGTTAGTAAAAGGAAAATCTATTATTTGTTTTATTTTATTTAATTTTTTATTCAATAATGTGAAATACATAAGATTTTTCTTTTACTAATTTTAAAATAAAAATTATAAAAAGAGTTAAAAGATAGTTAATTTTTATCTCGACATGAAAGGAAGGTAATAAAACTTATTTTCATTTATTATTTATGTTAATTTTTGTCCATTATTTATATAAATAACAAATTTTAAAAATTATAACATAATCTTCTAAATTTTAAGAGGTTTTTATTTATTTTTTAAAAGTATAAGAATTTTAGTAAGAGGGACAAAATGGTAAAAATGAATAACGACGATGGTAGAACTGGAATGCAATTATTCTTGACTGACAACAGCCGGTGAAGCAGAGGACACGAGGCTCTAGAAACTGACAGGTGACGTTTTTCTCAGTCTCTGACACTGCAATATTCACGGGTTTTCACTGTAACACGTCATCTCTTCTCTCATTCTGTCCTGTTATTGCTGTACGGTCACGTCAATTCCTCTTTTTCTCTTTTTCTGGTCTATTCATTTCACCGACACTGCAATTCTTTTGAAATTGTGTTTGTTTTTGGGTGAATTTCCTGTCACCGTCTGATTATTATGATTAAAGGATTACAGTCAATGCTTTATCATGATCAAAATTGAGTATCACTGTATCTATCTTTTTCACTATTAATATGCGGTGTAGGCATTGAATTAGCCTTGCGGTTAAATATATAGCATGCTGCTATAACACTTAGGATTTAAGATTTTAAGGTTTGAATATGTAAATTAGTTGTTTTTCGCTTTCAAAGATTATAAGATTTAAGGGAGACTTTTGTTACTCGTAGGCCTAAAAATTGTAGGGTTTGCTAGAGATTCTACATTCAAACTTGTCGAAAATTAAGGCGGGCTGAGTAGAAACGTGTCACGTGTAAACTCAGTAATTGAATCTCTTGCTACTAAAAAATAAGACTGTAATCCCATTGATTAAATGATTTGTCATCCGACCACAAAATAAGAGATAAAAATGTGTTTTATATAACGGTTAAAAATACAATCAACCTACTTAGTTTCTTATATACAAATTGATGTAATGTTTTTATATAATTATCAGGTTATTTATCCTAATTTTTTTTACTTTATTTTCTTATGCACTGTTTAATTCAAGAAAATTATTCATCACAAAATGAATACAAAAAAGTAGGTGAAATCTCCATATTACTTAATAATTAAGCAATTATATTAATGACCCAATCGACAAAATTATGTTCCAAATCTTTGCTATGGTTGCTTTTGATTTTGGAAATTAACTAATTAATTTTTGATTGGTCAATGAGTGAACTAACTAATGATATAATTAATTAATTACCACCTAATTATTCTAAATGCATGCACATAACTCTTTCAAATTTCAATCATTTTAGGGTGAATATTTTGGGAATTGTTTAATGGGTAAATTTCTTAGCCGTCTTCATCAGAGGAATTTTATCTGAATTAATATGAGGATAGAATTAAATCATTAATGTAACATCACATGTTTGATTCATAATTAATGTTAAATTATTGAAGGTTAGATATGGCCCCATTTTTCATACCAATTAAGAGACATCTTTTAAGTTACATCAATTAGTTTCAATTATTATTGTTTTTTATTTTTTATTTTAAATAAAAGTTAGGTAGTAACTTTGACGTAAGATTTCTAATATTAGATCACGAGAATTTATAACATCGATTCGTGAATCATAGTTTAATGATAATACAAATCAATAACATCAGCCGAAAGATGATATTTAAAGTGGGTGTAAAAAACTGTCAAATATAAGACAACTCATAATGTCACACTTTTTTTCAATCTATTACAGTATCAATAGTAACATTACCACGATATTAAAAAAGATAATTTTACTATATGGATCTAAGGGTTAAGTGAATCATAATCTAGAAAATGGAAGTAACGTTACTCTCGATATCATAACGATTCCTTTTTTGGAATATTTAGGGCACAAGCTACAAAGAGAAGGTATGGATTATAAAGGAGTAAGGGAGTAGCTGAGGCTGAGAAGCCATTTATAGTTTGTAATTGAATTCTGCCAACTAGTTTCTTCAATATTTCATTCAATTCCACCTAACCACCTTAAAATGGTGCCCTATATATATATATATATTTATTTATTTATTTATTTTAAGTACTAAATGATAAAATTTATTTGAATTTAGTCCACATATTATGTTCAATGTTTCATTAATAATTTTTTTGCTCAATTTAATAATTAATAATATTGCGAGACAAATATTGTTTTTTAAATTATTGAATTTAGTAATAAAAATGATTTTCAATACCCAATTTAACTTAAAAAATCATAAAAAAAATAAAAAAATTGAGTGCTATGGATTTGATCAGCATCCTACTTTTTTTTTTTTTTTTTTCATACCAAGATTTCCATACATTTCGCAACCTATAAATTTCTACAAAGCCAAAATTCGGGACAAATTGGAACCATTCACTCGTGGGATCCGGGTGATCTGAAAGGGACCACCACGACTCCTCTCTTCTTGTTTACATGTAACTATTCAATATTCTTATGAAAATTTAATCACATGGGAGCATTTCTGCGGTTGAATCCATTATTGGTTTAGAGACATAAGATTTAATCCCATTAGTATTTTGAAGAAAAAAATATTAAGTTTATTTTCTTTTCCTTTCCCTTTTTTCTTTTTATATTTTCCCTCATATTTTATAGCCAAACATGATAATGACTAAGAAATTAAAGCATGTGATGACTAAGAGAATTTTGATGGAAAATATCATGTTCAAATGATAAGGACTACTATTTTTTTTTTTCAATTCACAATATTTTTTTTTATTATTATTGTTATTTTTTAAAGAAAAGGATAATGGCTACATAATTTCGGGTTCTTTTTCGGTTTTTCCAACTACTTTTAAATGTTCTTTATGTTATAGGAAAGACGCCATCAACAAATGGTCCTCCATAACATGGCCCAACACTTCAATATATTTTTAGATAGTTTGTCTCAAATTTGTTAATTAATTTTTTCTAAAAACTATATTTATATTTTTTTTAAACTAAGATGTTTGGGTCAGTTTACGCATATTTTGACTAATCATCAAGAGACTGGTGCAGCAACCCACTGCCACGACCCCTTACTTAAATAGTAGATGCTTAGATAAAAAATCAAACCTGAGACCATGCGCCTATCCACATTATCCATATAAATTAAATATATTCATATAAAAGCCATAAATAAATCTTCAAATTTATCAAAATCCATTTAAATTTTTGTAATAAAACTTCTAGATTGAACAATTAAATCCCAAATTACTAAAAATATTATGGCTGTGTTTGTTTCATTTTTTCCTATCCTATCCTATCCAATCTACCCAAAAGATTAAATATTCTCAAAATCAAATCATATTCTATTCAATTTAAAATATTTAGTTTTTTTAACCCCTTAGGTTTGTTAATTTAACTAAACACCCCAAACAATAGAAGTTTATAAATTGATAAAAACACCCCGTCAATCCACATATTCCCAACAATCGGCCATCACTGTTGAAAGGTGGCCGGAAGTCGCTGGAATGGCGCACGATTGGCTAGATCTGGCGGTCTTACGTCGATTTGACCGGAAAAGGCCAAATTGATGCACGAACGACCAAATCTAGTCGATCGTGCTCCATTCTGGTGACTTTCAGCCACTCTCCGACCATGGTGGCCGGTTGCTGGCATTTAATGGGTGAGTGGGGGTATTTTTATTAATTTTTAATGTTTTATTATAAGGGGTGTTTAGCTAAATTAATAAGTATAGGGGATTAAAAATAATCTAAATATTTTCAGAAAATGTTTTACAAAAATTTACCAAACACGTTTTCAAAAATTATACTCAAAATACTTTACCAAACACGTCCTTTAATTTATTATAAGTTACTATAAAATAGGTTAAAAAAATATGATTGTTTGAAGATTTTGATTCCATCAAAATAGAGCAAAATCTATCAAATATTATTCACTTCAATAGTAATATAACTTGTGACTTGTAGATAGCAAGTCCACTCACACAAGCTTCCAAAAACAAAAACCTTATTCCAAGGGGCCACCTTGCTTTTACAATATAAGATTTTGTATTACGTAGTAAAATTTATTTTATTTCCTATTATGTTATTTGTTTATTTATTTTTTTGTTTTTAAAACATCTTGTGATACTTGTTTATAGTAAATATTTCTTCTCTTTTTTATTTATTTTTCATTAATTACTAATTGCAAAATACAAAGCTTGTATCAAAAGAGATTATTGTGATTAGCAGAGCATAGGTGTATTGTCAAATTACCCACTCTTGGCTAGTTTAAGTGATAGAAGGAGAGATGTGTGGTTAAGGTGCACGGTTTCAAGTTTGAATCCTCTAAGCTCCCAAAATTTAAATGGGTGATCACGTCGATGGGTTGCCTGCTGGCTTCCAAAATTTAAGTGGGTGATTATGTCGGTGGGATGCTTTATGGTCACCTGTAAAGATTAGGTCATGACAGTGGGATGGATGCCCTCCCAATCACCTACAAGATTGGACTTAGTCATTCCTACAAGACTTAATCCTTTAAGTGCGTGATCATGGCGGCCTTAGTCATTCTTACTAGACTTAATAATTTAAGTGGGTGATTAAGATGGTTTGATTATAAAAATAAAGTGTATTGCCAAATTCTATTATTTATTTTGTTCTTTTTTTGTTATTTACTAATTAAAAACTTTACCTTGTTCAAAGAAAATATCATATCACTATAATTAAACGAGTGCACAAGGGTTTGTCTCACATAATAATTGTCGACTAATATAATTTATGTTCTTATTCTCTTTTTACTGTATTATCACAGTAGGTTAATTTCATCTGTTCTTGAGAGATTAATAAATTTAAAACATTAAAAGAATTTCAAACACTATTATAACAGTCACTACAAACCCATCGAGATTATCATAAATTCAATTTGAAATTATAAAAAAACCCTATAAAAATATTAAAAACCTCAATAATAAGAGTACTTTAAAAAAATTACTGAAACGCTCGAGACTTATCAATTTCTCAATGCTCGATGAAATTAACACTATCATAAAATCAATAATTTTTGAAATATATACACATAATATGAGAGAATCTCTTAGGGTGCGTTTGGTTTATTATTTTGGTTAAGATTTTGGGGATATTATTGGATAATTGAATATGGGAGTATTACGAGGTAAAATTTAAAAATTTACAAAAAAACCCCCTAAGTTTGCTAATTTAATAAATACTTCAATATATAAAAAATATGTAAAATGACAAAAAGACCCCCACCACTTGTAGTGCCAGATTCCGGGCTTGAAAATTGCATAACCACACATACCGGTCGGATCTGGTCGGTATGGCGTCGCTATAGCCTTTTCTGGCCAGATCTACGGCCGAAAAAGGCCAAAGAAGGCCATCTTTGGCCGTCAGTGGATTTGGCCGGAAAAGGCCAGATCTACGGCCATATGTGGCCGTTGACGGTCGGAAAAGTCCAACGATGGCCAAGATTTGGTCGTTGTTGATCGTCAATGACGGCCATTTCTTTGGCCGTTACTGATGGCCAGATCAGTGAATTATCGGTCAATTCCGGTCGGTAATTCATCGTTGTGGCAGATTTCGGCAACCACTTGACAAGTATGGGTCATGAGAGTGTTTTTGTTAATTTTTAAACTTTTTTTTAGGAGATATTTAATAAAATTAATGACCTTATAGGGTCTAAAAGTAATTAAAAAAATAAGATAATATTTATAGAATAATGTACCAAACTTTATTTAGAGAATAGGATTGAGAATATGGACAGAAATAATAAGCTAGTCTACATATAAGTTTGAGATACTACAAATCCAAAACTTACAGACCATAAGTTATCAACATTGATCCATCTAGTTAAAGTGACAGTATGAGCGTTTGGAATGTGTGATTAAGATAAATGATCTCTCAGATTCGAATTCTCTTTAACTTTTAAGATTTAAACGAATAATCTTAATAGTGATCAATGAGATATTGATTACAAAGATTAACTGAGATATGCTAAATTGTCAAAACACTCTATTTAAAAAGAAAACAAAGAAAAAAAACATTTCTAAATTGTCAAAACACTCTATTTAAAAAGAAAACAAAGAAAAAAAACATTTCTAAATTGACAGTTGTGATAAGAAACAAGCCCGGAGGTTATCCTCCTTCCAACTCAACAGTAAAAAGTAAAAACAACCCATTCGCACTTAACCTATTTGTGATAATAGTATGATTCTTTGCTCTCTCCAAATGTTTCAAATCCCAATAATGAAATCCTCCCTCTCTCTCTCTCTGACAATCTTTAACCTGTTGTAATATTCTCTTGAGCTTTCACTACCACACAAAAATACAAAACAAACCTCTCTTCAATTTTTTGCTCATCAATACATTTCATCAGTACTCCAAAATGGGCTAATGGGATTTGCCTCTCGTTTGCTTTATTTTTGCTCACTCTTGAAAGTAGTCTCAATTTGGCCTAATGGGTTTACTTTTGTTTATCTTGATAGTCTAAACTACCAGTCAGTCTCAAGTGAACTTCAAAGTTTGATTTCATTGATAACGTTCTTCTCTTGCTTGGACCTCACTTCTTTGGTTGGTCTCTTGTTGTTTTCCATCTACCCATTTGCATTTTCTTACCATTTTCCCTCACTTTCTCCCTCAACAAACACCCTTCTCTCTCTCTCTTTCGTTTACCCAACTCAAAGTTCAAAGTTCAGATCATATTGCTTTTGAGGTTTGATTTATAGCCCAAGAGTCTTTTAACACAAACAGTTTTCTTCTACCTTGGGACATTTTCTCTCACTTTCCCTCTTGCCAAACTTGAAGTTAAACCTTCAGTCTTTTTGCGCACTATTTCTGTCTACAGACATTATGAAGCCACATTTTCACTGTCAACCACATGGGTTTTGAGGTTGACTAATGCCCCAAGAGTTCAAGACAATAGTTCAAAGTGAAAACCTTTGGTCTTTGAACACCTACAGTTTTCTTCTACCTTGGGACATTTTCTCTCACTTTCTCTCTTACCAAACACAAAGTTCAAACCTTTTAGTCTTTTTCTTCTCATTTCAATAGTAAAGTTCAAACTTTTAGTGTTTTAACATAAACCAAAAAAAAAAATATAATGCCTACCATTCTCCTCTTCGTTCTCATCACTTTTGTCTCCACCACCACTGGCCACCATGTCCACCGCCGTCACCTCCTCCACCAACCGTTCTTCCCAGTAACAACTCCTCTCTCTCCTACACAACCACCCTCACTTTCTCCACAATCACAGTTAAGCCCCCACCAACAAACCCAACCCAAGTACCCATTTTCAACTACACCCCCAAACCTTCCAAAAAGCCCATTCTTCCCCTCCTTTACTTCACATCCTCCGCCGCCACCCCCTCCACTCTCTCCACCTTCCCCGCGAACATTTCCTCCCTTCTATTTCCCCACCCCCGCTCCTCCTCCGCCCACCGCCACGTCATCGTCCTCGCCGTCTGCCTCTCCCTTCTCTCAGTCGCCATCCTCGCCGCCATTGCCACCATCTTCCTCTACTTTCGTAGCAAACACCACCCCAACAATGCCGGGAAAACCTCAACTGCCGACAGCCAACGCCTTTTCCCGCCAAATTTGGACCCATCAGACGGTACTCAGAAAACCACCGTGCAACACCAGCAACTCAGTGTCTCAAGTTCAAATCCTCCCAGTAATTCTTCAGAGTTTCTTTATCTTGGCACGCTGGTGAACTCTCGTTCACAAGAGCATAATACTGCAACTGCTGCTGCAGATTCAAGCCACGTGGTGTCCAAGATTGGCGTCTCTTTATCTTCTTTATCTACGTCTCCATCTTCCTATCAGAAACTTGGGTCGCCGGAGCTGAAGCCATTGCCGCCATTGCCGAAACACAACCCGAGTTTCACAAGCGGGGAGATGTGTTTCAGTAAAGAAGATGTGAGATGTGAAGCTGAAGAAGAGAAAGATGATGATGAAGAAGAGTTTTTTTCGCCAAGAGGGTCTTCTGGTCGTAGAGAGAGTCCAGGTTTAGCTCGAGTTGGTTCTAGCTCAAGAAGGGAAAGTAATATTAATGTTGGAAGTAGGAGCTTTAATTCAAGAACGGCTTCGTACCCTTATTCAAATTCTTGTTCACCTGATTCTATCGTCAGTTCTTGTCACTCCCCAGTTATGAAGGCATCGAGATTGGTTGAGAATGTTGACAAAGTTTCAGTCTTCTCATCGTCTTCGTCATCAAGAAGTGATTCGGGAGATTCCCAGAATTCGCCTGGTAGAGTTTCGAGCTCTTCAAGGAAGAGCAAACAATCACCTTCAAGAAATGGAGGTGAGTTCAGGCCATTTGTTCCAGTTAAGCTGCCACCGCCGCCTCCACCAATGCCTCCTCAACGGTTCTGGGAGGTCCCGGCGACTGCTAGGCCGAGTTCAGGCCCCCTGTTCATGTGCTGCCTGCAAGGCCGGTTGTGATGCCAAGTTCTGGACCTGGTTTGGGTAGTGAGCAGTTGATGAAGGATGAGAGTGTGGAGAAGGGTGAGGAGACGCTGAGGCCGAAGTTGAAGCCTTTGCATTGGGATAAAGTTAGAGCAAGCTCAGATCGAGCTATGGTGTGGGATCAGTTGAAATCAAGCTCATTTCAGTGAGTTTTTGATGAACCTTTTGTGATTTTTTGTATGTTGGTGAAGTTTGTTGGTTTTGGGTTGGATTAGTTTCTTGTATATTTGTGGGGTTTGTAAGTTTGTAGAATGTTATTTTGGCTGCAGATTGAATGAGGAAATGATTGAGACTCTGTTTATGGTGAATAATTCCGCCTTGAATACAAAAGATAATGGTAGGAAACAGTTTCTACCGACTCCTAATCAGGAGAATCGGGTGCTTGATCCCAAGAAATCTCAAAATATTGCAATTCTGCTTAGGGCACTCAATGTTACCATTGATGAAGTCTGTGAAGCTCTTTTGGAAGGTATA
>CM047742.1:26677987-26754685 GCA_026225825.1 Pistacia integerrima | reverse complement strand
TGCATACTTGGTATCATTTTTCATGCATATTCGGTATCATTTTTCATGCATACTCCTCATTTATTGGACTTTACCTGTACACCAACCGCCACTCTCGGTCCCACGTACACTTTAGCTAGGTTCTTCACCTACAAACTTTCCTGAATCTATTGTTCATACTCCTAACACTATGAATCTCTTATTCAATATTAGGCCGCCCACGTCCCATGAGTATTATTTAGTGGTTGTAACATAAGCAAAAGAGAAAACGAAAACATTAATATTAATGATAGTGTTCCCTCATTCAAATTTAGTTTCAAATACAACTAATTTAAGCAAGTCCAATTTCATATCTTTGCACTCAACACTTTCAGTGTAGAAGAGACAAGCAACTAAGCACATTAAGTATTTTCTAGCATGTTTTTGAGTTGAGAGATTGGACATTATACCTTAGCTTCTTCAAATACAAATTCCTAAATTCATTTTTCATGCGTACTCCTCATTTATTGGACTTTAGGTTCTTCAACTACAAATTTCCTAGAATTTATTGTTCAGAGTCCTGTTTATTGGACTTTACAGCTAACCAGTGCTCTCTCCTTTGTTGAACATTACACTTTAAAATTCATTGTTCATACTTTTTTGTTGGGCTTTATCGATCTTTAGCCGCCCATTCATTGTTGAAGGTGTCTATTGGTGGTGATCCACTTAATTTGGTATGATATATTGGAAATTTCATGCATACTTGGTATCATTTTTCATGCCACTCCTCATTTATTGGACTTTACCTGTACACCAACCGCCACTCTCGGTCCCACGTACACTTTAGCTAGGTTCTTCACCTACAAACTTTCCTGAATCTATTGTTCATACTCCTAACACTGTTGTTTCTCAAACAATGCATATATGGCAGGGTTTCTAGTGGTGGTAATCCATTTTGTACGATAAGTAGTTGTGTATTATTAATGCAACATATAGGAAAATATAAAGATCATTAAATATTTTATGGCACTATATATATAGTTGTTGAGTAATAGTAAAGACATGAAATTGGTATTCGAGAATTAAAACTAAATTCTATGTGTATATTTTTTTTCTTCTGAAAATGAAAAACAAAATTAAGTAATTCTTAGTAAAAATGATGATTTGGGAGTGAGTTTCATACAAAAACTATATGGAGTTCACTTGAGATAAGTCAAGGGAGAAACCAAAAATTAATTTTCAGGAGGGTTAGCAAATTTTTATACGTACATAAAAAAATTATTATTGATCTTCTTGAACAAAATAATAATAATAATAATAATGTTAATAAAATAGGTAAGAGTAATAATAGTAAGTAGTTGTGCATTATTAATGCAACATTTATCAGAATATATAAAGATCATTTAATATTTTAGTTGTACACTATATATAGTTGTTGAGTAATATAAAAGACATGAAATTGGTCTTCAAGAGTTATTACCAAATTGATATATTTGACAGAGTTTCATAGTACTAGAGGTACTAATGTAGGTTTGCAAAGAATAAATTTTGATAAAATTTATTGCGATTCGTATATACTGGACTTTAAATTTTTCAATCTAATCCAATATATATATATAATTTATACAAAATTAATATCTAATCCAATTCAATCATATCAGATATAAGAAAATTGTATCAAACTGAATAATCAATATATTGATTTCCTCTAAATCCAATTTGACTGTATACATTTGACCAAGAGAATATTATTTTTATTTGTTCAATTCTGATTTCTGAGCAAATGATGACACGTAAAGCTTATCGCTACAATACGGACGCTTCTTCCAAATTTTATATTTTCTGTATTTAATAAATGAAAATTAAAAGCTTTAGAGTTGCCTGTGTTAAGATAAGAAGGACTAAACTGCTAGCAGTCAAAAGATGTGGGGCTTATTGTAATATTACTGAAACGATGTCGTTTCAGTAATCTGCAGTTTTTCTCTTAAGCTGAATTGTGTTATTGTCTTCAGCAGTCTTCAACCTTCAATCAGTTCTCTCTTCTCTTTGTAAGCTCACTGTATAAAAAGGGGCTTTTCATTGTAACAAAAATTATTAAAATGAAATGCATAGATTCAGTTCTGATTAGTTTTTCTCTCGATTATTCTCTGAGTTTTACATGGTATCAGAGCCAAGACTAGCGTCAAATGGCCAAAACTCCTGGTTCCTCTTCCTCAATCTTGCCTAATCGCATTGAGGAAATGCTTCGAGAAACACTGAGTCGCTCCAACTCTGCACTTGCTTCTAGTCTGCAAGTAATCAGTCCTAAGCTCACGCGTGACAACTATCGTTTTTGGAGTTCGCAGGTTTTGTTTGCTGTCGGTTCTCATGAGCTTGAAGATCACCTTCTAGGTAAAATTGCTTGCCCTCCACCTTTAATTCTTAATCATCGCTTGATAATGATCTAAATGAGCTCAAGGAAGATGTTAGGGTTAGATCTGATAAAATCAATCCAGACTATGTTATGTGGAAACGTACGGATAAGTTTCTAGTTAGTTGGTTACTAGCTTCTAGATCAGAGAGTATGTTTGGTAATGTGTCAAAATGTAGATATTCAACTGAGATTTGGAAAATTTTGGAGAATGAATTTGTTAATGATTCAAAAGCTCGTGCTTTACATCTTAAGAATTTGTTGCAAACCACACAGAAATGTAATCTAAGCATTGGAGATTACATTAAGAAAATGAAGGAGATAAGTGAGAGTTTGTCAGCTAGTGGCTTAATCATCTCAGATGAGGATTTACTGCAGTATGTTCTTGACGGTTTAGGACTAGAATATGATCCTGTAGTTGTAACTCTTACCTCTAGATTAGAGTCAAAGATTGATTCAGTTACACTTCAAGAAGCACAGTTTCTGCTTCAGAAGTATGAAATTCGATTGGAAAAGTTCAACTCTATTGACCTATATAACAATTCTGCTCATTTGGCCGTCACAAATGCTGCTCATTTAGCTGTTGCAAATGTGTCTGGAAGTGCAGGAAGCAATTCAAACTCATCACCAAACCAAACAGTAGACAGATCCCTAACCTCACCCTTGTTCAACAACAATGTTCTGTCCCTTAATTCCCTTAGCAATCCACATTATCATCAGACCTATCCAACACCATCTGACACTCATTCAGTTGGTTCACCCAATCAAGTTTTTCAACAGCCTGCTAATCAGATGTTTCTATCTAGACCTCTTGGTTATGTGCCATATGGAAGAGGCAGAGGTCGTGGTTTTAATAGAAACAAGCTTATCTGTCAAGTGTGCAACAAGACAGGGCATTCAGCAGTACAATGTTATCACCGGTTTAATGCTGCCTATAATGGAGCTTTGCAGTATGGTTCCTCACAATTTGTTGGTTTTCTTGGGTCACCTGGCTCATATCCTCAGCAGTATCAAAACTTTAATCAACACCAGCTTGCTTCTGGTTCTGATTCCAAGCAACCGTCTCAGTTTGGTTCTTCCTTTGGAGTTGCTAGCCACATGAATATTCCTCCAAGTTCAGGGAACGTTCTTGTATCCCCTCGCTCTGACAATACTACTGGTTCTCCTAATGTCTTTGGTTTGCCAAGTCAACAACCAACAAGTACCAATCAGGCTTTTTTAGCAGCCTCAAACTATGCTCCTGCTGCACATTATGGTCCACACCTGCAAAACTCCCACCTACAAAACTCCCAAACAGCCACACGTTTCACTCCCACTGATCCCATATGGTACATGGATTCTGGAGCTACTGATCATGTAGCTTCAGAATTGAGTCATCTACAAGTCAGCAAGGATTATTGTGGTCGAAATCAACTTCAAGTGGGCAATGGTGAACATCTTGACATCTCCCATACTGGTAACACTTTATTACCCAGCCATTTTCATTCTAAATGTTTGCATCTCAAAAACATATTATGTGTCCCTAAAATTACCAAAAACTTACTTAGTATTTCCAAGTTTACAAAAGACAATAATGTGATTGTAGAGTTTAATGCTAACTGTTGCATTGTTAAGGATCAAACAACCAGGAAATGTTACTACAAGGGGATCTTAAAGAAGGCCTATATCAGCTGAATATTCCCTACACCAAATCTGTTTGTCCTGCTGCACAATCCTCACAGTCTTACAGCCAAAAATTGAGTCAGAATAGTCAAAATTTCAGTCAGAATAATTGTGTTTCACATTGCAATAATGTAGTCAAAAACACTAGTATTCCTTTCAGCCCAAAACCTACTCAAAAGCAGTGTAAACTTGACTCTAATGCTTTGTCCTCCGTGTCAAATCCTTGTAGTTCTGTCATATGTAATGGTCTAATAAATAAAGAAAATGTTGAAAATGTTGCTGTGGTTGTAAATGATGTGATTGCTGATGTTCATACTCTTCCCACTGTATCTACAAATTCTGATGAGCATCTAGATAATATTGATGTGATTATTGGTGTTCATACTGTCTCTACTGTACCTACTAATTCTGATGAGCATTTAGATAACTTTAATGTGCCTGCTGATGTTTATACTGCTTCTACTGTGCCTATAATTCCTGATATGCATTCAGATACTGTTGTGCCTAATCTTCTTGATGTGTCTCAAAATGATAATCTCATTAAAAATGATAGTTTTATTGACAAGATACCGTACATACTGCCTTAGCTCTTCCTAGTACTAAAAATCTGTGTTTCACTATTAATAAAAGTGCTCAGGATCATATGATCTGGCACAGAAGACTAGGGCACCCACATTCCACAATCTTGCATAAAATTTTATCCACCCTAACTAACTCAAAGTCTGCCACACTTGCACAAACTTCCTCTTTATTCTGTGATGCATGTCAACTAGGCAAACTTCACAATGCAAGTTTCCCTCCTTCCTCTTCTCATGCCACTGCTCCATTAGAATTAGTCCATAGTGACGTATGGGGTCCTGCCCCCTTACCTTCTTCTGAAGGTTTTAGGTATTACATACAGTTCCTTGATGATTACAGTAGATACACTTGGCTGTTTCCCCTTAGAACTAAAGCTGAAGTTAAGTCCATTTTTATTAAATTTCATCATCTAGCTGAGCGTCTTTGGTTACAAATTAAAATGTCTACAATCTGATCAAGGAGGGGAATTCATAGCACTACATACGTATCTCACAAACTTAGGCATTCAGTTTAGACATTCATGCTCTCATATCCACCAACAAAATGGTAGAAGTGAAAGAAAACATAGGCACATAGTTGAAACAGGACTAACCTTGCTTGCTCAAGCTTCAATGCCTCTTCATTTTTGGTGGTTATCTTTTGAAACAACTGTTTATGTTATTAATAGAATGCCTACCCCTATTTTAAATAATATCTCACCTTACCAAATGTTATTTAAAATATCTCCTATCTATGAAAGCTTAAGGGTTTTTGGGTGTTCTTGTTTCCCTTACCTTAGAGTTTTTAATCGTCATAAATTCAGTTTTCATAGTACAAAGTGTGTCTTTGTTGGATATAGTCTTGTCCATAAGGGTTACAAGTGTCTACAACCCAACGGCAAAATTGTTATTTCACCTAGTGTTAAATTCAATGAATTAGAGTTTCCTTTCTTTTTTAACAATTTTTGTTCTCAGTCTGTTCTTAAATCTGATTCTGAATCTAGTTTTGAGTCCTCTCAAAATCAGTCTTTAACCGATACATCTCTACCTTTTCCATTCACATCTGTACCCTCTCCTGAATCTCCACAAAGGCCTTTTAAAGATCCTTCTGCCGTAACAAATCCCTCAGGTAAGTCTGAATTTTTAACTACAGCAGTTGGGATTAACTCAACAAACTCACATACTACACATAACACTTCTCTACCTACACATAACACTTCTCTACATGTTTATGGTCCAACACAGTTTGAATCATTAGCCACAGATTCACATCAACCTGCTTACTTAAACCAATCATCACCAACCTTTAACATTGAAGTTGACTTCACATCATACCAACCTCCATTTTTAACTAAGTCATCATCATCAAATAATTCGACACATCAGCCTATTGATTCAAACAATTCCACACATCAGCCTACTGGTTCAAATAGTTCCACACTCCAGCTTGCAAATTCAAACCATTCTACTAATTCAGCCTCTCATTTACCTATCCTCTCTACATGTACTGGTTTATCTTCATGCTCACTTGAGGTTGATCTCACATCACTAAAGAATTCTACTGATTGTATGACTTTCAAACCATCTACCTCAACCTCAAACACACACCCCATGACTACAAGATCCAAAGCAGCAGCTGTTCCTTTTAACACAGTGTGTTCCACAGCCCTCAATTCAGAAGTCACTGCTGTTGTTCCTGAACCAAATACTGTGTTTGAAGCCCTTCATAGTGCTAAGTGGAAAGGGGCAATGCAAAGTGAATTTGATGCATTAATGAAAAATGACACATGGATTCTTGTCCCTCCACTTCCTGATAAAAAATATTGTAGGCAACAAGTGGGTTTTTAGAACAAAATACAATGCTGATGGTTCACTGCAAAAGTACAAAGCTAGACTTGTTGCTAAGGGTTTTCAACAAACTCCTGGACTAGATTACTTTGAAACCTTTAGCCCAGTTATCAAGCCATCTACCATTAGGATAATCCTTACCTTAGCTATCACAAATGGGTGGGATATTCAACAAGTAGATGTAAATAATGCCTTCTTGAATGGAACCTTAAATGAAGAAGTTTACATGAGTCAACCTGTTGGTTTTGAGGATCCTACTAGGCCTTCCTATGTTTGCAAGTTAAATAAAGCTTTGTATGGACTTAAACAAGCTCCAAGAGCTTGGTTTGATAAGTTGAAGGCTGCCTTATATCACAAAGGATTCCAAAATTCAGTTTCTGATTCTAGCCTGTTTGTGCTTTGTCACAACTCATTTTTCATCTATGTACTTGTCTATGTGGATGATATTCTGATTACTGGATCAGATAAGTGTTTTATCACTCAACTCATGAAAGACCTTAATGATGAGTTCTCTCTTAAGACTCTTGGCTCTTTACAATATTTTTTGGGGTTAGAGGCAACCAGTACAGCAACTGGTATCCATTTGAAGCAAAGCAAATATGTTTCAGATCTACTGTCCAAAACCAAAATGTTGGACTGTCATGCCTCTCTTACACCCTATGGTGTGGGCACAAAACTTTGCTCTACGATAGTGAATCTTTTGTGACCCAAGCCTTTATCGCAAAGACCATAGGAGCCCTTCAATACTTAACTCTTACAAGACCAGATATTAGTTTTCCTGTTAATAAACTGAGTCAGTTTCCGCAAGCCCCTACAGAACTTCAGTGGCAGGCTTGCAAGAGAATATTAAGATATATTAAGGGAACACAACACTATGGGTTACATTTTAAACCAAACCAAAGACTTTAAAAGTTGAGTGTTATGCCGATGCCGATTCGGGGCAAAGAATCTAGAGGACCGACGGTCTACAAGTGGCTATTGTGTTTACATGGGACCAAACTTGATCCAGGTGGAGTTCAAAAAAACAAAAGGTTGTAGCTCTTTCTTCTACGATTGAGTATAGAGCTTTGGCCCATACGACCCACGTAAATTGCATGGCTTGAGTTTGTTCACCGAGTTGGGTTTACAAATTAATGGCACCCCCGTTATTTGGTGTGACAATGTGAGTGCGGGGCCTTGGCACTAATCCGGTGTTTCATGCACGAACCAAACACATAGAGATTGATGCTCACTATATTAGAGAGCAAGTTCTTGCGAAAAACGCACATACAATATGTCCCTTCCAAGCTTCAAATAGTGACCTCTTAACAAAAGCACTATCGGTTGCTCGGCCATAACTCAGAAAAAGGCTGAATGTTGTAAGCCAAGAAAACATATAATCGTAACAAACATATAATCAAAGAAACGATTTTTTTGTCGATGCAATTTGTCTCTGCTTATGTCAGCCGCAGCTTAGTAGGTTCAGGCTTATGTTACACTTACGCTTTTCATGTCAAGAATTTGGGTTCGAGATTGTTAAAACTCGGAGCATTTGTTGAAATTTGCGCTTTTGTGAGATTGCGGGATTGTTTGTGTGAAACATAGCTTACGATTTGTGTAGTTGATGAAGTTTTTTGTGTGGCAGTCTACGTTTTTGTGTTGAATGTAGTTGGTGAAGTTTGTGTTGAGTAGCTGCAGATTTATGAGTTTGCAGATTTATGAGTTTGCAGATTTGTGTAGTTGATGAAGTTTTTGTGTGGTATCACGTTTTTGTGTTGAATGTAGTTGGTGAAGTTTGTGTTGAGTAGCTGCAGATTTATGAGTTTGCGATTTGTGAAGTTTTTTTTTTTTTTTTGTGAAGTTTTGTTGGAAAGTAGCTGCAATATTTATGAGTTTGCAAAATTTGTGAAGTTTAGTTGGAAAAGTTTGTGTTGTTGTTGGATTAGTTTGTGTTGTTGGAAGTGGATGCTCTTGGAAGAAATCGATAAGAAAAGTGCAGTAAAAAATGCTTGGTTTGTTCTTTGGAAGAAATCGATAAGAAAAGTGCAGAAAAATGCGTTTGTTGCTAGAAGAAATCGATAAGAAAAGTGCAGAAAAAATGCGGTTTGTTCTTGGAAGAAATCGATAAGAAAAGTGCGTAAAAAGCGTTTGTTGAAGAAATCGATAAGAAAAGTGCGTAAAAATGCGCTTTGTTAGGAACCGAAATAAAGTAAGTTGCCGTTATGCTTGAACCCGAAGAAATCAAGTTGACACTGTCGCCCCAGTATAAACAATTCGAAGTCAGAAAATGAAGTTGATGTGGTAAGTCTTGGAAAAAAAACAAGAGGCTTCAACCATTTGCGCTTGCGAGTAATCCGATTTAAGGAGTTGTGTGGCAATTTCTGCTTTAAAGCTAAATTGAAGAGAAGGAAGCACGAAATATAACCCATTTAAGAGGGAATGTCAATATACGGCCAAAACAAAGCGGTAGCATGTTCAAAGCACACTCGTCCCACCCTCAAGGGGGAATGTTAAGATAAGAAGGACTAAAGCGCTACAGTCAAAAGATGTGGGGCTTATTTGTAATATTATCGAAACGATGTCGTTTCAGCATCTCAGATTTTTCTCTTAAGTGAATCGTGTTATTGTCTTCAGCATCTTCAACCTTCAATCAGTTCTCTCTTCTCTTTGTAAGCTCATTTGTATAAAAAGGGGCTTTTCATTGTAACAAAAATTATTAAAATGAAATGCATAGATTCAGTTTTGATTAGTTTTTCTCTCGATTATTCTCTGAGTTTTACAGCCTGAATGCTCTATCATTGCTCTGTAACTCTTATATGGAAATAAAAAAGTAACCTCACTTCTATGTTTCAGTGTTGTTGATGCTTGATTTTGATACAAACTACTCGTACGTGTAAAATGTTAAAATGACTTAGAAGTCACACGTGATATGAGGGGATTGAATCAAATAAAAGGTGAAGAGTAATATTTAAAGTGGTTAGGATGCTCTAAAGCGAATCCCACGTCCACTGCTATTATATTAATAAGAGAGAGTGATCAAGTCGCGTTCAGCGAACTGAGTTACAGTTTAGAGAGAGAGAGAGAGAGCTATTTCATTGTAAAATCAGCTAATCCCCTCAAATGAGAGGAAAGTCATCTATTTATAGTGGGAAAGTTCAAGGTAATGATTATGAAAGTTGCAAGTGGGTAGGTGCTATGCAAATCTTTTCTTTGCGTCCTATTGATTACCTGTCCGAGGGATTTCCTCGATTAAAGCAGGGCTTTGACATGTGAGCGATCTTCAATCGCTTGTTAGCCTGGCACTCACCTGCTGCACTGACAAGAGTCATGCTACTTGTGCTAGACACGACATGGCCACACCTAGACGGCGTAGAACCCTTCTGAACTCTGACCATCCTTTACTGACAAGGCTCTATGTCGCCTCTATTTTTCTTTTTCGGCATAACAAGTGTTAACTAGTTTGTTATGCTATCTATCAAAGTTGCGAGAAGATTGAATCAACGGTAATACTAGCAACTGTTTGGACTCTCTATTATTCCTGTATAACCGTGGACTCCAGAAGGTGTTTGTGGTGTGACATGTCATTTTCTTCTGTGTATATATGTTAGTTTGTTGTGTATTGATTGTGAAAAAGGTTCATGGACAACTCTCCGGTGTATACAAACTAATAAACCCCAAATGGTTATATGGATTTTCTTTTGGTTATAACTTCATTTAAAAGCTATAATAGCTTGAGTGATGATACCCTCAAAGCCTGTTTTGTTAACTGTTCCCTATTTCCAGAGGATCAATATATTTCAAAAAAATGATATTATTGAACTTTGGATTGGAGAAGGATTTCTAGACTATTTTGATAAGATAGGTTCTGCACGAAGTTATATGTAATACCTAAGATATCAAAGGTATGTTCCTAACTCAAAATAGTCTTTTAGATGTTAATTTTATGTTAAAAAGCATAAAATCTAACTAAGGGCAAAATAGTCAATTCATTTGGAACGGTATGAATCAATTATCCATAGAGAGGCTTAGGGGCAAAATGGTTATTTTGCCTATAGATAAGCATTGAAAAAGTCAAGGATGAGTAGGCTTCATTGCATTTAATGGCATTAATTAAGTAATAATTATGTCTAGTGTGAAATGACCAAAATGCCCTTATATGAAGAATTAAGGACTTATGAGTTATACAATTAAAATAATTGGGCCAATTGCATAATTTTGGAAAATAAATGAAATATTTTCCTATAAATGAGATGAAATTCGTTCAAGCCAAAGGAGAGAGCCTTTCTTCAACATTTCTTCCATTTTCTCTCAAATCTTCCATGAAACAAGCTTTCTTTCTCTAAGTTTTAAAGGAGTTTTGCTTAATTTTTCAAGGAGAACAAGATAGGAGCCTTGGATCTTCAATTAGAAGGGTTTAAGGTAAGGATTAAAAACTTTAGTTTTGATGTGATTTGAAGATTTGAAGTAGATGTTGAGGTATAATGTTATATATGTAGGATTAAGGTGTAAAAGAAGTCAAAGGCAAAGGATTTGTTGGAGGAAGTCTTTAAAAAGGTAAGGAAGAACCTCCCATGACTTTAGGGTTTATGCTAGGGTTTGTGGATTTTTACGAAACCTTAAATTAATGCTTTAAGGCATAGAATTAGTTGATGGCAAGTGTAGTTGAACTCATTTATTCTACTTATTGCCTTGAATTCATTATACATGAAGTTATTGCTCTTTATGTTTTATGAGTTCTTATGTTTGATTGAAGAAAATGAAGTGTGGATACTGATTGTGGCAAAAATTGTAGTATTGGAGGCCACATGGTGTTGAATGGTTGCTATTAGAAGTGTTGATGTGTTGTTTGCATTAGCTTACAATGTTATAGCAATAATGGATGATTATGAGAATGAGATTTTACACTTCCTTTAAGATGTTAAAGACTATTAAGGGGAGGTTTATTTGATCCATAAGTTAACCTATTGATTAATGTCAATAGGAATTGATGTGGCATAGTTAATATGAAAATTCGGATTTAGTGGGCTTGGAGGTTTTGTTAACCCTGCTTCAGTATTTCGACCATAACTTGAGTTATAAAAATCTAAATGAGATGATTCTTGAAGCATTAGAAAGCTAAGACATAGACCTATAACTTTTATATTTATGCCAAGAGCCAATTCGTTTGAGAAGAGGATGGAAAATGGCCTGAAGCATAAACTGGTTATTAAAGTTTAAGATTTAACATAATCAATTCTTATGATTATGAATTGATTATTGATGTATTATTGTAATTATGCCATGTACTAATGTTTACCCATTAGTTAGATGATCTTTGAAAGATATACATGGTCATGATGTCAATGCATGATTAATGTTATGAAATGGCATGAAGATGCAATGTAATACATGTTTTAAGATGATGTATGTGAGCAAGAGGTAATGTAAATGGGTTGATAATCCATAGATGAATTAAAAGTATTAAGCTCATCAAAATATGTATTTACATGCCATAAGATGTTAGAGATGCAAATAGACATGATAGAGATGCATATAGACATGATGGAAAACGCGTAAGCATATCCTCGTATATCGGTTGAGGAAAGATGAATATATGCTTTAGATGCTAAATAACGCATAAGCACGCCTCCCGATGATATGATCTCTAGATGAAATTTGAGGCTAGATGATATGAAGTGCTTAAGATGCTAAGAAAGGTCCGATCGGCTAGACGTTAAATGTTTCATATGCATTTAGTTGCATTACATGAGTTATGATGTTATTTACATCATGAGATGATTTATACTCATGTTAGATGATTTTAGATGTTATGTCATGACATGTGATGTGTGTGTACTATGTTTACATACTTATTTGTATGTGTACACATTGATGTTTATCTAGCCATGGGATAAAATGATGAAAAGCATATGAATTAGTAATAAAAGGGGAAGTATCCCTAGATGTAAAACATAAGTGATGTGTTAATAAATATGTTTAAATAAAGATCAAATAGTACATTCAGAATGAAACAGATCATTCCTTACTAAGCGATTAGCGCTCACCCTTTCATTGTTGATTGCTTTGCAGGTAGACTAGAAGCGAGGGATGCTAGAGACAGCAGGACTACACGTGAGGGGAGATGATTTATTGTCATCTCGACGTTTTTATTTTAATGTAAATAATGTAAATGATAAATATTTGTGAAATACCTTTGGAAGCTTCCACCCTATAAATATGTTTTGATTGTATAATTTCTTAAAGTTTATAAATTATAAGTTTGGGTCCTGGGTGACATTTTATATGCATGTTTTGGATATTATTATTATTATCCTTACACAGATTTTTTCTAAATACAACTCGTTCTCCAGATATGTATCCTTGGGATTCTCATTGAGGGATATTCAGAGGATACCTGACTGGAGGGGGGTTTTACATTATACTCCTGTAGAGATGGTGCTTGTGTGTACTACAGGTTTTTGTGTCCATCAATAGAGTTCAACCTGGTTCATTACATTGCTACATATAGCTCAAATGAGGCAAAAAATCTGTAGACTGAAGTGGCAGAAATTAAGGTTGAGATGCAACTTATGCAAGTGAAGCAGAAGAAGATTGAAGATTCCATTGATGGATTGATAATCATTGTCTTGTTTACAATTAAACCTAACTTAGTCATGCATATTTATTGCCCGCAATTACTTCAGAAATTGAAGCAAAACTTTTAGTATCTATTTGATAATTACTGTACTTTCTTTCTGAAAAGAAGTGTTATTCACAATCACATGATAGCTTAAACTTGCAATAGGCTCTTTCAAATGATAAAGGCCTAGCAGTAATGTTAAGTTCTCCTAACACTTGTACTTGAACCTCTCTGCTTCATTGTTTCAACAAATTTTTTGGTTTGTATAACTGATCTCAAAATTGCTTTGCAGAAATGTCTATTAGATGGGTACGTACGTGAAAAAATTCTTACTTTGAAGACTGATTTAACAATATATGTATTGTTCTTGTCTAACTGTGGACTTCAAACGAGTGCATGTGGTTCAACTTGGACTCTAAAATAGCAGAAATTGTTATAGTGGATAATCTTATCACTTTACTTGGTTGACATGGTGAGACCGTCCAATGCTATGATAATTTATAGAGTTAGCTTTCTTAACCACTCATTATAGTAGTAGTTATTGATGAATCATACAAGATAGTAATTAAACAATCATGTTAATAGTTGGATGAAAGAGCAAAATTTGATGCATATGTGACAACATATGCCACTACTTCATTAGATGGTCTCAATACATTATCTAGATGAGGTGGTAAGGCCATCACATTACTTGGATGTTTACAGTACTTTCAGTCTTGGGTGTGAAAAAATGATCACTTTTGACTAGTGTAAGATGTTCATGAACATGATCAAATTAAATAGTATGAAACTCTTTCATGTTATGGCTTCCTATGGATTCACATGTATTATAAACTTAATATGCCTGTGATTGTTGTTGTAGTTGCAGTCTTGTAGAAGATTTTATTGTGTTTTTGGTAATAATTTTATTATATATAATATTTAATTTTTTTTAGTTTTGTTTAAGTGTTTTTTAACCCCCACCTAATTGACCAATATCCCTAATTGCTAAATACACCTCCTCTATAATTAAACCCAAAAAAAAACTCTCTTTAAATCTCATTTAATACTGAAAGTAGCCCTCTAAGCTTAGTTAGGTTTAATTTCCCTAATTTCAAACTTAATTAGGTTTAATTTCCCTAATCTCAAACTTAAACAGATTTTTTATTCACATCCTTTTTTCCCAATTTTCTTCATATTCAGATTCATCCCATTGTGTGATTGTGTTTTCATGGTTTTAGTATTATATTTTCATCAAATAAATAAATATTTGAAATTAAAAAGGTTTCAATAATTGTTAAAATTTAGGGCTAGGGTATGAAAATTTTGGATTAGGGTTTATGTAAAATTAAAGGTTAAAAATTATAACAAAATATAAACTACAGTATGAATATATTTAAAAATTATATTTAAACTTGTTAAAAATTATAACAAAAAACTTGTTAAAAATGGGAGATACTGATCAATTAAATGGGGGCTAAAAATCACTCCTCTTTTTGTCTTGGGATTTCCATTTGAGGAAGGAATTATCTCCGTCGAAATGACAACAAAAGCCCGGCCTAATTTGAGTTTTGATTCAATCCACCTGAAAAGGAGTTGGGGCTGATATTTAAAACCTATTGGGTTTGAAGTTTGTAGGGATAGCCCATTTTCCCATTAACATAATTTTTTAAACAAAATAAAATAAAATCTTCTAATGTGAATCGTCTCACTGTTTTTATTACCACATATCTTGTAATTGTCAATGCTTGAAAATTTTCCTTTTCAAAGGTTTATTTTATAATTAAATAATTTGGACATTAGAGAATTATTATATTACTTAAACATAGGTTAAAATGCATAATTGGATTGGATTGGTTTTGAATGGAATCACTTAACAAATCCAATAATCAATCCAATCCAATTTGATCGGTTTGGATTGGATTGATTTGTTTGAGTGGGTCGGATCGGATTTTGAATTGGAAAGCAATTTTTAGCCCCCACATAACCTCTCATTACTAAGCACACCCATTTTATATTCTAAAATCTCTTTTTAAACCCACTTAATACCAAAATTTTCCTTTTAGACTTAAATAAGTTTTTTCATTACTCCCATTTCCTAATTTTTTAAGATTTAGATCATTTCCTATTTTATTTTGCCTAAGTTTGTAAAGATTTATTGAAATATGACGCGTACAATATAGCATGATATATATATATATATGTTTTGGATTAGTTTATAACTTCAAGTTTAAGAAGAACAAACATGCTTGGAGTGAATCATTTTAAAGAAAAAAGAAAGATGAAGATATGAAAAATCATATTTCGGTTAACCAAAAAATTAAAATGAGATGGAGAAGTGATTATTTTTTTAAAGCAATTTAAAATGATAAACTATGAGTTTTAAGGATGATAAAAAAAAAGGAAAAAAAATATAAAATAAAATAGGAGTGTACTTAGAATTTATGGTGTCTTTTACAATAATTTTATTTAAAGTTAAACTTGTCAAAATAAAAAAAGGGGTTTTATCAATTTATGGACACTTTTTTCCAAAAACTAATTAGAAAATGATAAAAGTTTTAAAACACGCACAAAAAAAAAAAAAGAGGGACAAAATTTGGTTAGTTGAAGTTAAATTTAACGGAAAATGATAAAAGACATAAATGTCCCTTAAATAATATTTAAAGAAAAAAAATTAAAAATTCCGATTATTAAAAAATTAAAAAATAAACAAAACTTTAATATTTAAAAGATAAATTTGTTAAAAAAATGAAAAAAAATCAACAAATATATTCTAATACTTTAAATTTTTATATATTAAAAATATTTTTAAAACAGAAAATAAGATAATTAAATAATTAAAAAAAATATATATTCTAAAGTTTAACAATCATTCATAATTTTAAAATAGTTTTAGAATTAAAAAAATCAGATAATTAAATAGTTAGAAAATTAAAATATAAAAAAAGGATGGCCAACGGATTTTATTAATTATTTAATTTTTTTTTTTATCTAAATTTGATTTTATAGTTCTAAAAATATTTTTAAATTTTTAAATACTTAATAAAATGTTTGGATTTGTTGAATTACCTTCTTTAAAGTTAAATCTAACATTCTCTATACGGTTTTGTCATTTTTTTTTTTTTTTAATGTGTTTTAAAACTTGTGTTCTTTTCTAATAAAACCCTAAAATTAAAAAAAAAATAAAAAAATGGAGGCTACTGATAAAAAAAGATGGGGCTTAAGTAAAATATTTTAAACATGATATTCTAAATGAAACGTCAAGTTATACATATTTAAAATTCTTTTTTAGAGTAAACGACATATTCCCACCCGAGGTTTGGTGAAATCCTAAGCGGATAACCCCGATTCCATTTATTCCAGATTTTCACCGTTAAACTAACTCCGTTTTCTTCATTTTAAGAGTGGAAGGCTAAAATAGTCCTTACACTATTTTGAAATTGAAAGGACGTACAAAATAACCGTAAATAACCCCAAATCCCAAATTTCTCTCCACCTTTACCTCCATCTCTTCGTCTTCCGCTTTCCCTCATCTTTGCTAGCGCTGGATATTTTTCGGCCATTTTTGATGATGAAGCCCAAATCTAGCTATGACTATCCATCTCCCTTCTGCATTTCTCCATTTTCTTCTTCTTCTTCACCACATGATTATGCCTTTCCCATAAGTGCAGGCCCTTCTTCCTCTTGATTCGAATGTCTTAACCCCCTACCTCCACCATCCAATCCCCCAACCCCACCATACCGAAACCCCTCTATCCCCACCCCGCAGATCTCGCAAATCAGCCCTTGGCTGTATTCTGAAATCAATCCAATTGCTGACCTTTTCGCCACTTTTTCAGCTTTTTCTCACCAAAAACCACCACCATCCGCCTCCCTAAACCTCCCACACCAAAACCCGACCCTTTCCTTAGCTTAAACCATCCATGCCCACCTGGAAAATGCGTCGACCATAGTTGGGTTTTTTTACGCGCCATGCGACTGTCCCCAACCGGATTTTGGCTACACTCACAAGCCTCTCCTCTTCACAACCCTCAACCATCCCAACCACGATTGTCTGTCTTTTGCTGCTGAAACTCAACTTTGGGTTTTGCAAAATCAGTTGAAATTAGAGTTTATTGGATTGTGGAATTGATTTTCGATTTGTTTTATTTTTGATTTAGTTTCTTGTTTTGTTTTTTTGTTTCATTTTTTATTTTGATTGCTGTGTTGGGAAAGAAGAAGGGCCAATTATGGTGGTGATTTGGTCGGTTGGTGTCGGGAAAGAAGAAGGGTCAACTATGGTGGTGGTTTGGGATGGGGTAGTTTGGCCAGTTATGGTGCCGGTTTGGGATGAAGTGGTTTGGAATGGGTTGTGAAGAAGAGGAGGGGAGATGAAGACGAAGAAGGTCCAAGGATAATTTGGTAAAGAAGACTCTGTCTCCATGTCACAACCCATTTTACACTAACAATGTCCATTTAAAGGTGGAAATCTGGAATTTATGAAACCAGGGGTACCAACATGAGATTTCACTAAACCTTATATATATATATATATTGATAATCCGAGAATTATACTGTTTTTACTAGGCTTTTTAGTCGGATTTTAGATACTTCTTAGTTCATTTTGACCTGAATTGTTACTTAATTTTTTATATTTTGTGTTTCAGGCAAAAATGGACAATTTGAGCAAATAATGAGCGATTTGGAGTTTCTGGACTCAGAAGGAAGCGAATCTCAGATTTTGGAAGAGTTCTGGAGCAGAATGGAACACTAGGAAGCTTGTTTCCATAGGAGAGCATCGAAGATCGAAGATTCAAGCAAAAAGGCAAGCGGAGGGCAATTCTGGAATTTCAGAATTCCACATGGAGCTTCGCTAGGACGAAGCTTGTTCTTCGCCGCAGCGAAGAAAGTTAACGCACGAGATCTGTTTTTTACTTTGTCGCCACAGAGAGAATTCTTCTTCGCCGCGGCGATGTCTGCGAATTTCAAAATGCATAGTTTTACTTTTAAGAAATTTCTTAAGTTTTTGGGCAAGGTATAAAAGGAAAAACTTAGTCTTTTTGTGGGGTCGTTCGTTTTTAGATAGACAGCAGTTTTTACATTTTTTGAAATTGAATTTGGGTGATTTTTGATTAAACAAAGTGTGAAGATTCGAGATGAAACTAGTGGATTCGTCAATTGGGGAGATTCTTTTCCTTTTCTCTTGTTTCCATGATGTTGAACTTGGAATTTTTTGTTTCTTTTAATTGTATTATTGATTTAGACACGAACTAACCTAATTTGGGTTAGGGTTTTGATTGTAGTTTAGAATTTCATGGGTTAATTGATTGAATGATTTTACTTTCATATGAACTTGCTTGATTGTGTGAATACTCTGAATTTACTGTTTATATGTGATGAACATGATGAGATTGAGAAATGAATCATATTAGGCTTCTTAGGTATTCACCATTGTAGTATTGGATGCTAGAGATAGATTCAAAAACCAATGAAATCAATCTAGGATTCTTGTGCTTAATGAGCTGAGTTTTATTAACTTTCAATTTGTTGGGTGCGAAAGGTTAATAGGGAAGAGTAGGAAAACATAGCCTGTGAAGGTATGTTGGACACTTTAGAGTGTTCGATTTACAATCAATGCATGTGAATATGAATTTAGTTTAATTCTTTAGGTTTAACCCATAGAGTCCGAATGAAGTCAAAACCCTACCCGTTTGTTTGAATTGATTTTATCCATATTTTAAATCTTGCTTTCATAGTTTACTTTTATTTTAGTAAATTTTGTTTTAGTTGTAGTTTAATTTGCTCCCTTTAATCCAAAAGAATTCGATTGGTTCAACTTGAAAACGGTAGAAAACTTAGTGCTTAGCAACAATCCTCGTGGGAACAATACTCACTCGTCACTCTATTACTTGTGCGACTAGTATACTTGCTACAATTGCATATTGTAGGAAACACGCATCAAGTTTTTGGCGTCGTTGCCGGGGATTGAGTTTTAAGTTAACATTGAGTTTTTTCTATAGTTAGCTAGATTGGAGTTTTAATTTTTGTTTTCAATTTTCAGTTGGTTTGTGATCTCACTTCCCTTTGCTCTTTCTGTGCAGTTTATGCGAAGAGCAAGACGTCAGCCAGTGGTTCTTGTTGATCCTGAGATTGAGAGAATCACCAGACGACTTAATAGAGAGAGAAGAGAAAGAGGGGATACAGTGGTAATCGGAAGAAATAGCTGTTGAAATGGCAGAACCAGAAAACAGGACACTAAGGGAATTCTCAGTTCCCATAGTTAATGGCAGTGGTTTGAGCATTACGAGACTAGCGGTCCAAGCCAACACATTTGAGATAAAGCTGGCAATCATCCAGATGATCCAACAGTCGGTAAGGTTTAATGGTGATTTGAAGGAAGATCCGAATCAGCATATTGCGAACTTCTTGGAAATTTGTGACACCTTCAAATCTAACGGAGTGTCAGATGACCCCATTAGGTTGAGGTTATTCCCATTCTCATTGGGGGATAAAGCTAAGGGGTGGTTAATGGCACTACCATCGGGAACTATCACAACATGGAATAATCTAGCACAGAAGTTCCTGACCAAGTTCTTTCCTCCAGCAAAATCAGCAAAACTGAGAAATGATATCACATCATTTCTATAAGATGAATCCGAGTCATTGTATGAGGCTTGGGAGAGGTACAAGGAATTGATGAGGAAATGTCCACACCATGGGTTGCCAGTTTGGCTTCAAGTCCGAACATTCTACATTGGACTAATGGGTAACGTGTAAACCATGGTGGATGCAACATCAAGAGGAGCCTTGCAGAATAAGACACCAGAGGAGGCTTATGAGTTGCTTGAGGTTTTGGCAAGCAACAACTATCAAAGACCAAATGAGAGAGCAATATCAAGAAAATCTACGGGTCTTCATGAAGTTGATGCCTTTACAGCCATCTCAGCCTAACTCACGGCACTTCATAAACAGTTAGGAAGTATGCAGGTAAACTCTATTCAAGCACCTCAACTAACTTGTGATTTTTGTGCAGGAAACCATGTGAGCAGTGAGTGTCAAGTGGGGAACACATTTGCTTCGTCATCTTCATCATCGGAGCAAGTGAACTAATTGGCAGGAAATCAAAGGCAACCAAACAACCTATACTCTAACACATACAATCCGGGGTAAAGAAATCATCCAAATCTGGCTTGGGGCAATCAGAATCAACAAAATAATCAATGGAACCAAAGGACATTGCCAAACAACCAACCAAGGGTGAGTAATCAACCGGGAGATCCAAGAGTGTCAAAGTTGGAGGACATGTTTGGAAAATTCATGCAAGAAACCACAGGTTTTATGAATGAGATGAGGACAAACTTCAGAAATCAAGGGGCGTCCATTTGGAATCTTGAGGTACAGATGGGCCAATTGGCCGAGAAGCTAAATGAGAGACTGCAAGGTTCTTTACCAAGCAACACAGTAACCAACCCACGTGAGCAAGCAAATGCAATAATTTTGAGGAGTGGGACAATTTTTGAAGAAGTGGGACAAGCAAAGAAAGAAGAAGAGTCACCAACAAGAAGGGAAGAGTCGGATGATGAAGTTGATGAAGAGATCGTAGTTGATGAGAAGCCAAGCGGTTTGGAGGAAGAGAACAAGAAGAAGGAAGAAAGGCAAAAGAAGAAGGAGAAATTGCCATTCCCCGAGATACCACCAGAGTTGGCCCATCACAATCCACCCATGCCTTTTCCTTAGAGACTGAAGAAAAAGAATTAGGATAAGCAGTTTTCAAAATTTATTGAAATGTTTAAAAAATTGCATATTAACATTCCTTTTGCAGATGCATTGCAGCAGATGCAGAGCTACGTGAAGTTCCTTAAGGAAATCCTGTCGAACAAAGGAAGTTAGAAGATGAGGAAACGGTGATGCTTACGGAGGAGTGCAGCGCCATTCTCCAGAAGAAGTTACCCTCGAAGCTCAAAGATCCAGGGAGTTTTACTATTCCTTACATTATAGGAGATATTACTTTTGATTGTGTTTTATGTGATTTAGGTGCTAGTATTAATTTAATGCCCTTTCTGTTTTCAGGAGGTTAGGAATTGGTGAAGTAAAGCCAATGACCATGTCGTTGCAACTCGCGGATAGGTCCATAAAACATCCGAGGGGGATAGTGGAAGATGTGTTGGTGAAGGTGGATAAGATAATTTTTTCGACAGATTTTGTTGTTCTGGATATGGAAGAGGATAAGGAAATTCCTCTTATTTTGGGCCGACCATTCTTAGCCATGGGGAGAGCACTAATAGATGTGCAAGAAGGAAAGTTACTATTGAGAGTTCAAGATGAAACAGTAACTTTCAATGTCTTTGAAGCAATGAAGTCTCCATCCGAATCAAATTTGTGCTTTAGTGTTGATGTGATGGATAAATTGGTTGTAGAATCTATTGAAGAAAACACCCCACAATTACCTCTAGAAGCGTGTATAGCCAAATAAAAAACAATAGAGGTAGATGAGTCGGCGAGTAATGAATGTGCTAGGTTGTTAGAAGCACTTCAACCGATTGATGAGAGTCAAGATCTAGAATTTGAGGAGTTTGATTTTGAAAAAGAGAAGGAAAAGGAAACAAAATGAAGAACCTCCAAAGCTTGAGTTGAAACCTTTACCTTCCCACCTTAAATATGTATATCTTAGGGACTCAAAAACCTTTCCGGTGATCATTAGTTCAGGTTTGAGTAAATTGGAGGAAGAGCGGTTGATTAGGGTGTTGAGGGAACATAGACTAGCAATTGGATGGACTATTTCGAACATTAGAGGCATCTCTCCATCATTTTGCATGCATAAGATACTCATGGAGGATGATATTAAGCCTAGGGTGCAACCATAGCGGAGATTGAATCCTTCGATGAAGGAAGTGGTAAGAAAGGAGGTGGTGAAACTCCTAGATACGGGGATTATTTATCCTATTTTCGACAGTCCATGGGTGAGCCCGGTACAAGTGATTCCGAAGAAGGGAGGTATCACGGTAGTAAGGAATGAGAGTAATGAATTGATACCAACTAGGATGGTGACGGGCTGGAGAGTGTGCATTGATTACCAGAAATTGAATGAGGCAACAAGGAAGGATCATTTTTGATAAGCGTATTTTACACTATGATTTTGCATTGAATTTTGATAGGATTTAGGATATTTTTCATACAATTTGGGCCATAATTGCTACCTAATTCTATTAATTTGTCTTTGTAGGCCTAAACGATGATTTTTAGCATAAATGACAGTTTTGAGCGTAAATTGTGTAACTTGAGCTTGAAAACTCGGAATAACCTGAATTTAGAAGCTTTGGAAAGCTAAGAAGAAGAGCTACAACGTTCATGTTTTGGGTTTTTCCTAATTCTGACTGGACAAAGGTGAAAACTTGGTTTGAAGTCGTGAAAAGGACGCTGGGAACTGAAGAAAAACGTCTTTGGACGTGCTTCAGTATTTCAGCCATAACTTGAGCTGTAGACCTTGGATTGTGCTGATTCTTAAACGACCAGAAAGATAATTGAAAGGGCTACAATTCATATGTTTAACACTTTTCCAGATTCGAACTATATCATGCTCAAATTGGGCCTGTAATTATTCGCCGCGGCGAGGAAAAATCTTCGCCGCGGCGACAACTGCAGCAGCTGTAAAAAATAAAACGACGCGTTTTGGCTTGCTAGGGCTTCGTCCTTAAGTGAGAGAGGTATAAATTAGAGCGAAAAGGAAAGAAAAAGGGGCTTGGTTCGTGATTTGGGAGGCAGCTCATGGAATGAGAAGATTATTGAAGATTTGGGCTTCAAATTAGAGAAGATTTCTCCATCTTTTGCTTGCTTTTCAATGATGAATCTTGATTCAGTTTGTTTTTGTTGTTTTATTTCGTTTTTGAGTATGAACTGAGTTGTTTAGCTAGGGTTTGATGTAATCTTGATACAATGATTCAAATTTATATGGATTGAATTACTTTGAGTTTTAATTTCATGATTGAGTGTTTATCTCTGTGCTTAATGTCTTTTGGATGTTTGATCACCATTCAAATGTATGTTGTTCACAATGAGACTGAGAAGTGATTTGTGATTGTGCCTCTTGGGATAAATACCATAGATTAGCAAACGCTAGAGATAGGTTTAGCGATCTATGAAATCTAGATAGAATTCCACAAAGCTTAAAATCCTTTGAACTATTAATCTTCATTTTGTTGGGTGCGGAAGCTTAATAGGGATAAGTAGGGAAATGTAGCATGAGAATGTATGTTTTACAACTTAGGGAATTCGATTTTCAATCAAGGAATTAGAACTTGGGTAATAGATTCTATGATTTGGGTCAGCGTATTTAGGTGAATTCAACACCCTAGCATTTGTTTTAGAATTGTTTAATTAGTTAAGTTGTTGGGTTTTGCATTTGTATTTAGTTTCTTAATCTTCCATCAATCCAATTTATTGTTGCTTCAATTAGGACTTAAACTAGAAAAATCAGTAATTAGTAACACTATCCTCGTGGGAACGATATCCTACCCATCACTCTATTACTTGAGCGACTAGTGCACTTGCTATTTTTGCATGTTGTAGTAACACGCATCAAGTTTTTGGCACCGTTGCCGGGGATAGTTGATTATTAATATTGATAGTATCTAGTGCAGTGCTAAATTGAAGCTTTTATTTCATTTTTGTAATTAATTGTAAATATTGTATAGTCTTAAGTATGAGAATTGACATTACCTCTTTCGTGCAAGGCAATGATGAATCACTATATGAAGCTTGGGAGAGGTACATGGAGTTGTTAAGGAATTGTCCACATAATGGTCTACCGTTTTGGAGACAAGTCCAAACATTTTACAATGGGTTGCTACCAAATATTCAAATGATGGTAGATGTGGCGCAGCGGAGTCTTAAATAACAAGACCCCAGAAGATGCTTATGAATTGCTTGAGTTGATGGCCAACAATAACTACCAAAGACCTAATGAGAGAGCAATGCCAAAGAGAACAATGGGTCTACATGAAGTTGACGCGTTCGACACATTATCTGCACAAATTGCACCATGTCAAAGCCAATTGGTAGGTATGAATGTAAATTCTATTCACTCACCTTTTATAACTTGTGAATTTTGTGCAGGAAACCATGGGAGTGTGGAATTCCAAGATGGGAACCAGTCATTCTTCTCAACAACCGAGCAAGTGAATTACATGGTTAGTTCACAAAGGCTGCAAAATGACCCCTTCGCCAATACCTACAATCTTGGTTGGGAGAATCACCCAAATTTGTCTTGGAGCAATCAAAGTAGTCAATCAAATCAAAGGACAATGCTAAACCATCAACCAGTGGTGAATCATCAACCATGTGAGCAAAGAGTGTCAAAATTGGAAGATATATTCGAAGACTTCATGCAAGAAACCACAAGTTTTATGAATGAGACACGCTCAAACTTCATAAATCAAGGAGTGTCCATTCAAAATTTGGAGGTTCAAATGGGGCAATTGGTTGAACAACTGACAGAGAGATCTCAAGGTTCTTTGCCGAGCACAACGGTCACAAATCCTGAAGAACAATTAAATGTCATACCATTGAGGAGAGGTATAGTGTTGGAGCAACCTCACAATGAAGAAAAGTTGGAAGAACATGAAGACAAGACCAATGAAGAGGAAAATCTCAAAGCGGAAAGGTGTGCAAAATACTTGGGGGAATTTCAACCAAGCAACTCACCTCACAAGGAACAATTTGAGGAATTTGGTGTAAATGCGCACAAGTCAAAATTGGTGTTGGAAGAGACTCCAAACATTGGACTCAACCAATCACCATCTCATCTCAAGTACGCATATACGAACTTGAAGTTCCGAAAAGATGCTTATGAGAATGTTCAAAATTCCAAAGGAAAGACCAAGAGGTGGCAATAGGAGGTGAAGCACCCCACAAGGATCCGGATTGACGAAGGACCATGGGAAAGTCGAGCTTTCGACTATAAACAAGCGCTTCTTGGGAGGCAACCCAAGTCTTTTCAATTGTTTTTCATTTCATTGCTGTTTGAATTTGTTTTAGTTTTCTTATGATTTTGAATTAGTTTTAATCTATGTGTTTCTGGGTGTTTCAGGTGAAGTTTGAAGCTAAGGAAAAGGAAAGAAAAACTCCAGACTTCGCCAGGGCGAAGATTGTTCTTCGCTAGGGCGAAGTGCCCTGAAGAATGCTATAGCTCCTGTAATTTTTCGCCGCAGTGAAGAACTTGTTGTCGCCGCGGCGACGACTGGGTTTGAATTTAGGGTTTTATCATGAAGAACTTCGCCGCGGCGAAGTCTATTCCTCGCCGCAGAGAAGTCTGTTTCCTTTTAATAGTCGCGTGACCTTTCATTTTTGCGAAAATTTTCCTGAAGCACTTTTCTTTTTAGTTTTTGTTTTTATTTCTTTATGTTTTGTAAGTAGGAATTGATGTTGATTTCCTGGTTTTTGGCTCTTTATTTGTTTTTGTTTAGATTTTAGGTTTAGTTCAATAAGGTTGAGATTAGGATGTAATTCTTTCATATTGATCGGTGAGGGCATCTAACACATTTGGCACCATAGACTTTCATTTGTTTGACAGATGATGATGATGAGGAAGCCAAGGAATGGATGCCAGGATGTTGCACAAAAATCGGCCTTTACGGATTAGTCAGGGGAGTATCTCGTAACCTTTACTTTTGTTTTTCTATTCCTTGGATGTGCATGATGTGACATTGGGGGACAATGTCATTTTAAGTTGGGGGTAGGAAATAGACATAAAGCTTGGTTTAAGGGTATACCTGCCGGAAACCGTAACCCGCCTTAAAATCGCTAACAAGATTTGGCAACCTCTGGTATAACAACGCCATGTACACCTTAAATGGAAAAAAAAAAAAAAAAAAAACTTTAGTTATTTTATTTAGTTTGATTGTTTTTGCCGATGATGAATTGCATAAGTCTATGATGAAACTTGAATTGTTGGGATTTTATTCTTGGAAAATGTTAAGCATTGCTTCAAGTTTAGGTTTATTGACTGAATTTTGATTGAGATTTGTTGAGTGGTTCAACCACCATTTTCATTTTTTTGGCATGCTTAGAAACATTTTATGTGGTTAGGTGAAGTTTGATAATGTTGGTGGACTCTAGAACCTAGTAGAGAAGTGCTTTAGGCGAAATTCTAGGATTAGACATTGTTGAGGAAATGATTTAGGCATTTTTTTGGAACGTTTGAGCCTTTCCAGCCGACCCATGAATGAATCTTTCCCTAGTCACCCATTTGAGCCTTATGAGATTATCATTGCCTTATTTTCCTTGCAAACCAAAAATTGTCCAATCCCTATACCCTAAACGCTTTATCATACCCTTTAGGAGAATTATGGACCAAATGTATGACACAAAAGAGCTTTGAGAGGTGTGTGAATAAGTGATGGACCAAAATCTTAAGTTTGGGGGTTGCAAAAAAGGGCACGAAGAAGGGGCAGTAGACCTCAATGGTGTTGCAAATAATTGTTATTGTAAATATTTATATTTGAAAAAAAAAAAAGAAAGAAAGAGAAGAAGAAGAAGAAAAAAAAGAAAAAAAAAAAAGAATTGCTTTAGTTCAATTCAAAATCAAAAATAAGAAATGCATAAGTTTGAGGGTTGTAAAATGGTTGACACTTTGATTGGTGGTTGAGAAAGAAAGTGGAGATTGATGTAGCTCTTAGTGTTTGCATGAGGAAAACCGAGTTCTCTTACTTTGTTTATCCTATCATTTTCCT
This sequence comes from Pistacia integerrima, assembly GCA_026225825.1. Classification (NCBI taxonomy): domain Eukaryota; kingdom Viridiplantae; phylum Streptophyta; class Magnoliopsida; order Sapindales; family Anacardiaceae; genus Pistacia; species Pistacia integerrima. The sequence goes on along the minus strand of CM047742.1, from coordinate 26,727,967 downwards.
TGGAGCCCACCACTCGAGCCTAACGTTACAAGCTTGCAAAGACTTTTTGATCCTTAGCGATGTCTAGTCCACATTAGTGGAGAGTAGTTCGATACTTAGGCTTATGGAGTCTACCACCATTTGATAAACTTTACATTTCTGCATAAAATAATCCGGAAAGTCGGAATGTGAACTGAAGTGGGGATCACCTACTCGGGGGATCAATAGAGAAAGATAGTCGATGCAACTTATAATTTCTTGGAGTGTTGAACATTTTCTACTAATAATTTTTCAACAACCTTAGAGACTTGTATAAATTCTAGGCAATTCTTGTGTTGAGTTTGAGCCTAATTTTTGTTTGTTCATTTTTAGTTTTGTTGTTTTGTGTTTTTGGTTGTTTGTTGCTTTTCTTCCTTTGAGTTTTTATTCCTTTTTGCTCGAGGACGAGCAAATCTTAAGTTTGGGGGTAGTTGATAAGCGTATTTTACACTATGATTTTGCATTGAATTTTGATAGGATTTAGGATACTTTTCATACAATTTGGGCCATAATTGCTACCTAATTCTATTAATTTGTCTTTGTAGGCCTAAACGATGATTTTTAGCATAAATGACAGTTTTGAGCGTAAATTGTGTAACTTGAGCTTGAAAACTCGGAATAACCTGAATTTAGAAGCTTTGGAAAGCTAAGAAGAAGAGCTACAACGTTCATGTTTTGGGTTTTTCCTAATTCTGACTGGACAAAGGTGAAAACTTGGTTTGAAGTCGTGAAAAGGACGCTGGGAACTGAAGAAAAACGTCTTTGGACGTGCTTCAGTATTTCAGCCATAACTTGAGCTGTAGACCTCGGATTGTGCTTATTCTTGAACGACCAGAAAGATAATTGAAAGGGCTACAATTAATATGTTTAACACTTTTCCAGATTCGAACTATATCATGCTCAAATTGGGCCTGTAATTATTCGCCGCGGCGAGGAAAAAGCTTCGCCGCGGCGACAACTGCAGCAGCTGTAAAAAATAAAACGATGCGTTTTGGCTTGCTAGGGCTTCGTCCTTAAGTGAGAGAGGTATAAATTAGAGCGAAAAGGAAAGAAAAAGGGGCTTGGTTCGTGATTTGGGAGGCAGCTCATGGAAGGAGAAGATTATTGAAGATTTGGGCTTCAAATTAGAGAAGATTTCTCCATCTTTTGCTTGCTTTTCAATGATGAATCTTGATTCAGTTTGTTTTTGTTGTTTTATTTCGTTTTTGAGTATGAACTGAGTTGTTTAGCTAGGGTTTGATGTAATCTTGATACAATGATTCAAATTTATATGGATTGAATTACTTTGAGTTTTAATTTCATGATTGAGTGTTTATCTCTTTGCTTAATGTCTTTTGGATGTTTGATCACCATTCAAATGTATGTTGTTCACAATGAGACTGAGAAGTGATTTGTGATTGTGCCTCTTGGGATAAATACCATAGATTAGCAAACGCTAGAGATAGGTTTAGCGATCTATGAAATCTAGATAGAATTCCACAAAGCTTAAAATCCTTTGAGCTATTAATCTTCATTTTGTTGGGTGCGGAAGCTTAATAGGGATAAGTAGGGAAATGTAGCATGAGAATGTATGTTTTACAACTTAGGGAATTCGATTTTCAATCAAGGAATTAGAACTTGGGTAATAGATTCTATGATTTAGGTCAGCGTATTTAGGTGAATTCAACATCCTAGCATTTGTTTTAGAATTGTTTAATTAGTTAAGTTGTTGGGTTTTGCATTTGTATTTAGTTTCTTAATCTTCCATCAATCCAATTTATTGTTGCTTCAATTAGGACTTAAACTAGAAAAATCAGTAATTAGTAACACTATCCTCGTGGGAACGATATCCTACCCATCACTCTATTACTTGAGCGACTAGTGCACTTGCTATTTTTGCATGTTGTAGTAACACGCATCAATTTTCCACTACATTTCATTGATCAGATGTTGGAGAAGTTGGCAGGACATGCCCATTACTGTTTCCTGGATAGGTATTCAGGATATAACCAGATTGCCATTACTCCTGAGGATCAAGAGAAGACGACTTTTACTTGTCCCTATGGCACCTTTGCTTATCGAAGGATGCCCCTTGGGTTATGCAATGCACCAGCAACATTTCAGAGATGCATGATGTCGATCTTTGGAGACATGGTGGAACGGTTCATAGAAGTCTTCATGGATGAGTTCTCAGATTTTGGTTCGTCTTTTGATAGTTGTCTAACTAATCTTTCTCTTGTTTTGCAGCGATGTAAGGAGACGAACTTGGTGCTCAATTGGGAGAAGTGTCACTTTATGGTCCAGGAGGGAACAGTGCTCGGCCATAGGATTTCAAAGGACGGAATAGAAGTTGATCGAGCAAAGACAAAAGTGATAGAGAAGCTGCCACCACCATCAAATGTTAAAGCAGTCCAAAGTTTCTTGGGGCATGCAAGGTTTTACAGACGATTCATCAAGGATTTTTCTAAGATTTCTAAACCCCTTTGTAATTTGTTGAATAAAGATGTTGTGTTTGATTTTAATGATAAATGCATGCACGCCTTTCTAACTCTTAAAAAATTATTAGTTTTTGCACCCATTATTGTAGTTCCCGATTAGGGAATGCCATTTGAATTGATTTGTGATGCTAGTGATTTTGCTTTAGGGGTAGTGTTAGGACTGCAGAAAAACAAAGTGTTGCATGTAATTCAATATGCTAGCAAAACACTCACTGATGCACAATTAAATTACACCACCACTGAAAAAGAATTGTTGGCTGTGGTTTTTGCTTTTGACAAGTTTCGTTCTTATTTATTAGGTGCAAAGGTGATCGTCTACATGGACCATTCAACACTTAGGCACTTATTGGCAAAGCAAGAAGCGAAACCTCAGATGATAAAATGGATCCTATTGCTTCAAGAATTTGAGTTAGAAATTCGAGATAAGAAGGGGTCAGAAAATGTGGTGGCAGATCACTTATCAAGGATTGAGAGACCAATCCAGGAAAATGAATAGGAAAATCCAATTATAGAAACATTTCCGGATGAGAAGTTGATGAAAGTGGATGAAGCACCATGGTATGCAGATTTTGCGAATTATTTGTCATCGAGGGTGCTCCCTATTGGTATGACTTTCCAACAAAAGAGAAAATTCTTTTCAGATTTGAAGTACTACTTTTGGGAAGAGCCATTTCTGTACAGACATTGTGCTGATCAAGTGATACAGAGATGTGTCCCGGAGGAGGAGATGGAAAGCATTCTACGACATTGTCACGAGAGGGAAGAGGGTGGCCATTTTGGAGAAGCTAGGACAGCAGCCAAGGTTCTTCAATCAGGGTTTTATTGACTAACCCTCTTTAAGGATTCTTTCTGGATGATTCAGGAGTGGGCCCAGTGTCAACGGAGTGGTAATATTTCAAAAAGAGATGAGATTTCGTTGAACAGAATCCTGGTGGTTGAGCTTTTTGATGTGTGGGGGATTGATTTCATGGTTCCCTTCCCAAATTCTTTTAGGAACACATATATCTTGGTAGCGGTGGATTACTTGTCGAAGTGGGTAGAAGCAGTTGCATTGCCGACTAATGATGCTAGGGTAGTGATTAAGTTTGTGAGAAAACATATTTTCTCAAGGTTTGGGGTACCACGGGCAATTATTAGTGATGGAAGATCCCACTTTTGCAATAGGCAATTGGATACACTATTGGGTAAGTATGGAGTGACACATAGAGTTGCAACACCTTACCATCCACAAATGAGTAGGCAAGTGGAACTGTCTAATAGAGAACTTAAGGGCATTTTAGAAAAGACAGTTAATGCATCTAGGAAGGATTGGTCATGGAAATTGGATGATGCATTATGGGCCTACCGAATTGCATTTAAGAATCCAATTGGTATGTCCCCATTTAGGATGGTTTATGGGAAAGCATGTCACTTACTGGTGGAACTCGTGCATAAAGCATACTAGGCAGTTAAGCAGCTAAATATGGATTTAAGAGCTACTAGGGAGGAAAGGATGCTGACTTTGAACAAACTCGATGAGTTCCTCTCGAAGCATATGAAAATGCTCGAATTTACAAGGAGAATACAAAAAGGTGGCATGACAAGCATATTAGGAAGAAGAATTTTGAAGTGGGGCAAAGAGTTGTTGTTCAATTCTAGACTTAGGCTATTCCCCGGAAAACTTAAGTCTAGATGGTTCGGACCATTCATAGTTACAAGAATTCACTCATCCGGAGCAGTGGAAGTTACACATGAAGAAAATGGCACTTTTACAGTCAATGAACAGAGATTGAAGCCATACATTGATAGGGTGATGAGTTGCAAGTCCATCCCGATCTGGCTTGACATTCCGACTTGAGGAATTGAGAGAGTCGAGGTTTCAACTATAAACAAGCGCTCTTTGGGAGGCAACCCAAGTGTTATTATTTATTTTTCTTTATTGATTTGTTTGTAGTTGTTTAGTTTTGTTTGATGTTGTGATTGAATTTTAATTGATGTGTTTTTGTTTTATTGTGTTTTAGGTGAAATTGGGAATCAAGGAAGAAAACTGAAAATTCCAATTTTTGCCGCGACGAAGCAATTTTTGACAATTTAGAAGGTGAAAAGTTCCAGACTTCGCCGCGGCGACGCTTGTTCTTCGCCATGGCGCTATACTCTCGGTAAGTTTTCACCACGGTGACAAATTTGTCTTCACCGCAGCGAATGAATTTGGAGAAATTTGATTAAGGGAACTTCGCCACAGTGAAGATTGTTTGTCGCCGCGGCGTTGTGGCCTCGGTAATTTTTCACCATGGCGAAACGTGGGTTTTGAAATTAGGGTTTATGAACGAAGAACTTCGCTGCGGCGAAGACAGTTTTATATAAATACCCACTTTCGTTTTTCATTTTTAGGCAACTGTTCAAACCCATTTCAGAGAAACAATTTTCAAACTTCAATCCAGAGCCTCCCCAACGATTTCCAAACAAAATTTCTCACTCCTTAACCCTCCTAAACGCCAACCCAATGCATTTCAACACCAATTTTTGCGAAAAGTTCACGAAATTTTTTTGAGTTCAACGAATTTGGGGGTTTTGCATTGCAGGATGATTTTGGCTCAATTGGTGACAAATACTCCTTACTTTGGGTAAGATTTTACATTCTCTAAGATTGTTTCTAAAAAATTTCAAGTTTTAATTTGTGGATCTGAAATTTGTGGATTGTTGGTGGATGTGCGAATTTTTGGTGATTGTACCTTTGATTTTGTTTGAGGAAAGATTGTGTGTGTGTTGTGTGATATTGAGGAGTGTGGGCTTTCAATTTTGAAGTGTTGGGTGATTGTGGAAAAATTGTAGTTTGGGGGTTGAAGTGCAACTTTTTGGAAGTGTTGTCAATTTTCTTTTTTAGGTTTGAATTGGTTGGCGTAGGACACTTAAGTTTGAATTTTTGAGTGCATTGTTGAATTGAAATATAGTTTTAGAGAAAATGCCGCTCAAAGTCAAGGTATCATCCAAGGGCAAAGGGAAAGGAAAGAAAGTTGACGATCGGTTTGTAAGTGACAAAGCTCGGCAAAACTATGAGACAACAACCAAAAGAAAAGACAAGGGATTTATCCTTGAACGTGGGCTGACTGCCACCGAGGTTGATGAGTGGAGTCAAAGGAGAAGTTGGAAGAACTTTATGAATGAACCCAAACATGCGGCTGTGGAACCACTGGTGAGAGAGTTTTATGCCTATCTCCCTGAATGTGATGAGGGGGTTGTCTTTGTAAGGGGTATTGATGTGATTTTCACGGCAAAGGTCATCAATGATTTCTATGGCCTACCTCAGATTGACAAGGATGAATATGAGGAGTTTAAGAGGACACAGAAAAATGATGAGGTGATTCTTAGGACCATAGAGAAACCATATGCCTCTTGGGATATTTTAAAGAAGGGCAAGAAAACCATTAAGGGTACTAGTTTAACACCAGTGGCTCGGTTGTGGCAGTATTTTGTTTCAGCTAGGATGATGCCGGAGACGCACTACAGTACAGTGACGTATGATAAGGCAATCTTGTTATATTCTATTGCCACAGGAAAAAAAATGGACGTGGGGAACATCATTCTGGCGAGTATTCAACTTGCAGCCAAACCAGGGCGAGGCAGTTTTCCTTTCCCACAACTCATTACAAAGTTGTGCACTAAACCACAAATCGAGGTACAGGCTGATGAGCCATTGATCCATGCTACCCCAGTTCTCGACACAGCCTACTTCTACAAACATCTTGCGCATCAGCCAGAAGCAGGGCCCAGATCAGGCGCCAAGAGAAGGAGAACCACAAAAGCGGCCACCGCATCAGGTTCAACAGTCCCAATGAGAGAAATGATGCTAAAAATGATGGCTCTGATGAAAAGAATGGATCGACGTCAGGATTGGCTAGCAGAGCTGGCTAGGAAGACACATGAGCTACAAATTCGCTGCTGCGACAACGTCGGGATTAATACTTCAGAATATCAGTGGGTTGAATAGGACTCAAATGAGTGGATGGGCTCAGAAACAGAAGAAGATGACGCTAAGGAAGAAGAGGAAGCCAAAGAATGAGCACCCGAGCACCTGTTTTAGTTTCGTTATGTTTAATTGTTTTTGTTGTTTCTGTTTTTCTTTTATTTCGAACATTGAACTCAGTTGCTAATTTTGTTGGGATTGTGTTAGTTGTTGTAGTTGTTTCAATTTTTGTTTTAAATTCTAGTTGATGTAAAGACAAGATTAGGGTTGTAATACTTTCATATTAGTCAGTAGATTTTCTAACATAGTGGACACCACAGTTTTCATTGTTTTTACAGAAGTTGAATGATGAAAAAGCTAAGGACCGAGTGTGCACAATGTTGAGCGGAACTTCAAAGTCACGGATTAATTAGGGAACTATCTTGCACCTTTTTCAATTTTGTTTTCTATTCCTAATTTATGCATAATGTGACATTGGGGACAATGTCATCTTTAGTTTGGGGGTAGGGGAAAAATTTGAAATTTTTTTGATTTTGTTTTAGTTAAGTTTGTGTTTTTATTGTGATTGCCAATGATGAATTGCGTAAGTCCATGATGAGACTAGGATTGTTGGGATTGTATTGTTGAAAAATGTTAAGCATTGCTTCAAGTTTTTGTTTATTGACTGGATTTTGATTGAGGTTTGTTGAGTGGTTCAACCACCATTTCCAATTATTTTGACATGCTTAGATTCTTTTTATGTGGTTAGATAATGTTTGAAAATGTTGGTGGATTCTAGAACCTAGTAGAGAAGTGCGTGAGGCGAAATTCTAGGATTATACATTGTTGAGGAAATGATTTAGGCATTTTTCGGAACGTTTGAGCCATTTGAAGCCGACCCATGAATGAAATTGTCCCTAGTCACCCATTTGAGCCTTATGAATTATCATTGCTTTATTTTTCTTTGCAAACAAAAAAAAATTGTCTGATCCTTATACCCTAAACACATAATCGTGCCCTTAGGAGAATTTTGGCCCTGATGCAAACACCAAGAAAGTGAAGAGTGGTGCGAGTTAAAAGAACAGTTTGGGGGTTGTGAGAAGGGCGCTACGAATAAGAGAGGTAAATAACCTCAATTCGATTGTTTTTTTTAAAAAAAAAAAAAAAAATTGTTTTTTAGTTCAATTCAAAATCAAAATAAGGAATGCATAAGTTTAAAGGGTGTAAAATGGTTGATACTTTGATTGGTGGTTGAGAAAAAGTGGAGTTTGATGTGAGTGTTTGCATGAGGAAAACCGAGCTCTCTTACTTTGTTATTCCTATCCTTTTTCTTGGAACCCACTTCCCGAGGCTAACGTTACAAGCTTATGAAGACCTTTTGATTCTTTTCGATGTCTAGTCTACATTAGTGGAGAGTAGTTCGATATTTAGGCTTATGGAGTCTGCCACCATTTGATAAACTTTGCATTTCCACATAAAATAATCCGGGAGGTTGGAATGTGGATTGAAGTGGGGATCACCTACTCGGTGGATTGATAGAGGAAGACAGTCGATGTAGCTTATAACTTCTTCGAGTGTTGAATACTTTCTAATAATAAATTTTCAACGACCTTTGAGACTTGTGTAATTTCTAGGCAATTCATATGTTGAGTTTGAGTCTAATTAGTGTTTGTTCATTTTTCAGTTTTATGGTGTTTGTGGTTTTCTATTGTTTTTCTTTCTATGAGTTTGTACCCGATGCTCGGGGATGAGCATGTATTTAGTTTGGGGGTATTTGATAATCTGAGGATTATACTGTTTTTACTGGCTTTTTAGTCGGATTTTAGATACTTCTTAGTTTATTTTGACATGAATTGTTACTTAATTTTTTATATTTTGTGTTTTAGGCAAAAATGGATATTTTGAGCAAATAATGAGCGATTTGGAGTCTCTGGACTCAGAAGTAAGCGGATCTCAGGTTTTGGAAGAGTTCTGAAGCAGAATGGAACACTAGGAAGCTTGTTTCCATAGGAGAGCATCGAGGATTGAAGATTCAAGCAAAAAGGCAAGCGGAGGGCAATTCTGGAATTTCAGAATTCCACATGGAGCTTCGTCGCGTGAAGCTTGTTCTTCACCGCAGCAAAGAAAGTTAACGCACGAGATCTGTTTTTACTTCTCGCCGTGGCGATGTCTGCGAATTTCAAAACGCATAGTTTTGCTTTTCAGAAATTTCTTAGGTTTTTGGGCTAGGTATAAAAGGAAAAACTTAGTCTTTTTATGGGGTCGTTCGTTTTTAGATAGACATCAGTTTTTACATTTTCTGAAATTGAATTTGAGTGATTTTTTATTAAACAAAGTGTAAAGATTCGAGATGAAACTAGTGGATTCGTCAATTGGGGAGATTCTTTTCCGTTTCTCTTGTTTCCATGATGTTGAACTTGGAATTTTTCGTTTCTTTTAATTGTATTATTGATTTAGACATAAACTAACCTAATTTGGGTTAGGGTTTTGATTGTAGTTCGGAATTTCAGGGGTTAATTGATTGAATGATTTTACTTTCATATGAACTTGCTTGATTGTGTGAATACTCTGAATTTACTGTTTATATGTGATGAACATGATGAGATTGAGAAATGAATCATGTTAGGCTTCTTGGGTATTCACCATTGTAGTATTGGATGCTAGAGATAGATTCAAAAACCAATGAAATCAATTTAGGATTCTTGTGCTTAATGAGCTCAGTTTTATTAACTTTCAATTTGTTGGATGCAGAAGGTTAATAGGGAAGAGTAGGAAAATATAGCCTGAGAAGGTATGTTGGACACTTTAGAGAGTTCGATTTACAATCAATGCATGTGAATATGAATTTAGTTTAATTCTTTAGGTTTAACCCATAGAGTCTGAATGAAGTCAAAACCCAACCCGTTTGTTTGAATTAATTTTATCCATATTTTAAATATTGCTTTCATAGTTTACTTTTATTTTAGTAAATTTTGTTTTAGTTATAGTTTAAATTTCTCCCTTTAATCCAAAAGAATTCGATTGCTTCAACTTGAAAACGGTAGAAAACTTAGTGCTTAGTAACAATCCTCGTGGGAATGATACTCACTCATCACTCTATTACTTGTACGACTAGTATACTTGCTACAATTGTATGTTGTAGGAAACACACATCACATATATATATATATATATATATATATATATATATATATATATATATATATATATATATATATATATATATATATATATATATATATATATATATATATAGGATTTTACCTTCAACATCATAAGTACAATTTTTTAATGTAGGAAAAAAATATAACTATAATCAATTTAAAAAAGATTGCTCAGTACAACTAAGCACATTAATTATTTTCTAGCCCCAATTTATGGTTTTCCGATGAGAGATATGTATATATATAGGTCAATAACATCAAAATTATACAATAATTGCAATATTAAAAAACAAAAACATAAATAAAATACGCATTTAATTTAATAATTACATTAATAAGAATTCTTTTTGTTAGAGTTGGTGAACTCTATTCAAAGTTAGATACCCATTTTAAAGTGCAGCAGAAGATTTTACCAAGTGGATTAATGGTTATCAAGTTTAAGCATAAATTAACATCCATAAGCAGTAAACATAAAGCACACCAGCGTATACATAGTTCGGCTAAAACCACTCTTAGCCTACATCCATGGGACCTCATCTAGATCGAAGCAAATCCACTAAACAACAACTATTCCAAGATGTACTTCAAAGTTAATTTTAGTTATAACAAAGAGAACTCCCTGTTCTAATTCCATTAAACACCACCCTTTGAATCTCTAATGTCTTATTACTTCAAGGATCTCTTCACACTAGGAACACTCATGGACAACGCTTAAGCTCCACCCAAGCTTCACTCGCCGAAGAACACCTCCAGCTTCCATGGCTTGAACTCCTTTCAACCTCTTAGCGTAGGAACCAAGTTCCAGCAACAACAATAAACAATGAACAAAGATGAACAAAATGATTTAAGCATTAAACCATATGGAACCTAGGGGTGTTCAAAAGAACCATTCGAAACAGGAACCGTTGAGTACCCGGTGTTTGGTTCTGGTTCTACCCAGAACCGATCGTCAATGGGTAGGTTCCGGTTCTAAAAATTTGGAACCGACACTGTACGGTTTCGGTTCTGGTTCCTACTCAAGAATCAGAACCGGAACCAAGAACCGGGACTAAAATGAAATGTTATTAAAGAGTGGGGGTTATTATAATTTACCTGCCACATATAAATACTTCAGATTAGGGCAAAAAAATTTCATTCGGTGCTTCTTTTTTTTAGTATATATGCTCTTTTTATTTTTGGATTCCCTTTTTGAGTTTTGATTGCTTATATTCTGTCCCCGTTTGCTTTCTGGATTGTTTTTCTAAGGTGTGCACAAGATTGGTTGAGATATGCATATACCCCAACTACTTTTGAGGATTACTTGATGGATGCAGAAAGTTATAACTCAGGTAACAAAATAATATCAATCTTTTATATTCATATTTAGTTAATTTATTCCCAAATTATTTTGTTCAATATTTTGAACTTACTAATTAATTTTATTGTATTTGTTTTGTAGAAATTAATGCACATGAGGCGAGCAATTCAGAGCATGGAGCATGAGATATTTTTAGTTTTTCATATTTGGATGTTGTTAATTGTTATGTTACTAATTTTATATGTTATGTAATTTTATCGTTTTAGTTTTGGAGTTTATAATTTTGAATTTGTGATTTTCAACGGATTATTGTAATATTTTAATTTTGAATTTGTGATTTTCAATAGATTATTTTAATTTTGGAGTTTGAAATATGAAATTTATAATTTAATTTTGTTAATAAGTGCCAAGTGGGGGGTATTTGTAAGTTTTTAAGAGTTTTTTTGTCATTTTAAAAACTTTGGGGGAGCGGGGAGATAATGAATTTTACAGGGTACCCAGAATGGAACCGGAACTGGAACCGTCGGTTCCGGTTCCAAAATTCAAGGAACCGGAACCGTCGGTTTCGGTTCTGGTTCCAAAAGTTAAGGAACCGTCGGTTCTGGTTCCTTCCAAAAGTGTAGGGTACCCGGAACCGAACACCCCTAATAGAACTTGTCAAAGAATAATCTCTTTAAAGAATTTTAAAGCATAAACAAAATAATATCCAGGTTCAAAAAGACAAACAAACAAGGAAGAAGATGAACTTCCTTTTAGCTCAACAAAGATGAAGGATGATAAGTTGTTTGGCCAAAAAAAATATGGGGAATCTTTAAGAAATAAATCCTTTGAAAGTTTTAAAGAACCAAAAGAAATATCATAAAAAGGTTCACCAAAAAACGTTGTAAGAAGGGAGAAGATAAAGATCACTTTTGTGCTTCTCAAATCTGTCCAAGTCAGCAGACAAAGGTTGACCAAAAGCTGGTCCAAAAGAGGAAACATTTCAGTTTTAGTTTAGGACAACAATAAAAGAGAAATAAAGCTGAATTTCCCTAGATCTTTGAAGGATATTAAGACACCTGTAAATGGTCCAAATGACAGCACAAAAGATGCCAAGAAAATATCTTAGTTGTTAAGTAAAACTTGCAACAAGTGCCAAAGGATAGTTAGATATGTGATGCTAGCACAAAAAAAGTGTGCACACACTTGAAGATAAAATACAAAAAAATCTGAAACATGTAAATGTTTGACATACATGTACACACACACTCACAATATATATATATATAAGTTTGAGCTATGGAAAAGGTCCTGTTCAAGCGCCTTATGAGTTGTAGAAAGGTAAGAAACTTGATCTCTCTTATTTTCATATGTTTGGATACAAAGGCTATATTTTGAATGATAGAGAGAATTTAGAGAGAATTTTAGGAGTGATGAAGGAGTTTTCATTGGATATTCTTCCAATAGCCGTGCATTTAGGATCTATAACATACGTTCTGAAAAAGTCTTAGAATCAATTAATGTTGTGTTTAATGATGCAGAAGATTTTTTAGAATATTCAAAAGAATGTGAATTCAAGACATGCCTGCTCCTCGTGTGCCCACACAAGATGGTGTGAACACTATTGAATCACTTGAACCTAAGCCTTTGTCAAATGTGTTGTCACCCACTTCTGGTGCTACAGCAACTGGATATGCTCTATACAAAGATTCATCCTCAGATTCATCATTGCAAAATGAAGGGATCGACCTAGTTGTTGATCTCTCTGATGAAGTATTTAAAGGATAATCCAAAGAAGAAAAGATCTACCAACATGGGTTCAAAAAGCTCATCCACATTCAACCACGGTATGAAAGGTTGACAACTTTCCTTCTTGATCATAACTATGAATGAGGTAATGCCAACAAAACCCTCTTTATCAAACGTGCTACCAATGAAATCGTGTGTGCATAGATTTATGTTGATGATATTGTGTTTGGTTTTGCATCTCATTCACATGCACTTGAATTCATTAGTCTGATAAAAAATGAGTTTGAGATGAGTATGGTAGGAGAGTTGAATATGTTTCCTGGACTTCAAATTAAGCAAATGGAAAATGGCATGTTTGTTTCCCAATCAAAGTATGCTAGAAACATGTTGAAAAGATTTTGTCTAGAAAATGCAAAGCATGCTAGAACCCCTATGAGTGTTACCCTTAAACTGTCCAAAGATGAACATGATAAAAGGTAGACAATAAGATGTACCGAAGTATGATAGGAAGTCTTTTTTAATTACTTAACTACAAGTTGACCTGATATTTGCTTTAGTGTTGGTGTTTATGCTAGGTTTCAAAACAATCCTTTTGAGTTGCACCTAAATGTAGTGAAAAGAATCATGAAATATGTTTCAGGTACGTGTGATTTTGGTTTTTGGTACTCATTTGTGAAAGGTATGAAGAAAAATAGAGGAGAACGAAGGAGAATAGATCTGAAATTCTTTTGAATATTCAACTTGTTGAAAGAGAAGTACAATAGCAAGATACTTATAGTAAAACAGAGCAAAAACGTAAAACAGAATACAAAACTGTTACAACGGTAAAATTGACTTAACAACTTTTTAACAAATTTCTTAAACTGAATTAACAGCTTTAACCTCATTAAACAGTTTACTAACATCCTCCGTTAAACTAAACTATCTTAACTACCATTCAGTGTTTTACTGACATCCTTCCGTAAACTAAGCCACATTTTTTATCAAGCATGCTAACTTCTAATTCTGAACTATGTTAGCAGTAACACTCTCATTAACCTGATCTAGCATTTCTTTTCAGTAAACTGATCTAATGAAGCTCCAGTATTAAACTAATCTGATGAAACACTAGTATTATCTTACAGAGTCAACAGAGTCAATCTGAAACAAAGAGAGTTGATAACTCAAATTTCTTGGTTAGAGGAGATAACTTTAGGATCTGAGGTTTCCTGTGGAAGAGAGGAAACAACCGTAAGTTTATATTTGAGAGCTTCAAATCTCATAGTGAACAAGGATTTGGTAAAAATGTCTGCGGTTTGGTGCTCTGTGGGGATATAGCAGACTTTTAGCTTTTTGGCTGCAATTTGTTCTCTGATGTAGTGCATATCTAACTCAATATGCTTTGTTCGAGCATGAAAAACTAGATTAGATGCAAGTGAGCCAGAACTCTGATTATCACACCATATAACAGGAACTTTAGGAAGATGCAGATCCATTTCAGTGAATAAACTATGAAACCAGGCTATTTCTGTTGCACCTTGAGCAAGAGCTCTATACTCAAGAGCTTTATACTCAGCTTTAGTAGAAGATAGTGCCACTACTTTTTGTTTCCTAGAGCTCCATTGCAGCAAGTTAGATCCAAGGAATAAGCGGCGATTCTTTGGTTGATATGCTATCACGAATACTTCCTACCCAGTCAACGTCAATGAAGCATTCAAGATGAAATCTTTGTATTTTGGTGAACTTGACACCAAAATTTGAAGTGCCTTTAATATATTGAAGAAGTCTTTTGCAAGCTTGCCAATGAAGTTGAGTAGGAGCTTTTAGAAATTGACTTAATTTGTTGACAGAAAATGCAATCTCAGGTCGGGATAGTGTGAGGTATTGTAGTGCACTAATGGTACTCCGGTAGAGAGATGGGTTGTCAAATGGCTCACTATCCTCAAATGTTAATTTGTTTTCTAATGCCATTGGAGTGGAGCATGGTTTGGAGTCTGACATTCTCGTTTTAAGCAGTAAATCCCGTGCATATTTATCTTGACTCTTATGTACTGCTGAATATGTTCTTTGAACTTCAAATCCCAAAAAATACTTAAGAGAGTCCAAGGTTTTTAAGGAAAATTCAAGATTCAGTTTGTGCACAATATCTTGAACTAACTTATCATCATTTCCTGTCAATAATATGTCATCAACATAGACAACAACATACATAACTTGATTGTTGTGTCTGTAAATAAATAGACTAGGATCAGGTACTGAACAAAGAAAACCCCATTGCAAGAAGGCATTTTTGAGCTTCTCAAACCATGCCCGAGGGACTTGCTTAAGTCCATAGAGTGCCTTTATCAATTTACACACATGAAGAGGCTTTTTATCATCAATGAAACCTTGTGGCTGAGTCATAAAAACTTTCTCACTAAGCTCTCCATTAAGGAAAGCGTTATTTACATCAACTTGCTAGATATCCCAACCATATGTGATAGCCAAGCTTCGAACAACTCGAATGGTAGAAGACTTGATAACAGGGCTAAAAGTTTCAAGATAATCAATCCCAGGGTTTTGTTGAAACCCTTTTGCAACAAGTCTAGCTTTGAACCTTTGAATAGACCCATCAGAATTTTGTTTCACTTGAAAAACCCATTTACATCCAACTATGTTCATGGGTTCAGCTGGAACAAGTTCCCAAGTATGGTTGGATATTAAAGCTTTTAACTCATTTTCCATGACAGCTTTCCAGGATGGATGAGATAGAGCTTTAGCTACACTATTTGGTTCACTTGTATCTAGGTGCGAACTAGAGGAGACTAACATAGATATAGGAATTTTGGCTTTAGACCGAGTAACCATGGGGTGAATATTTAATGAATGGGAATTATGGATTGTGGTATCAATGGTGGCATGAATGGATTAGTGTTTAGGAAAAGGAAGATCTACAACAAGATGAATGGATTCAGGAGAACTAGTAGAGTGGTCTAGTAATATAGTGGGAGAGTTTGTAAGAGGCTGGACAGAGTATTCGGTAGGTTCAAGAATTGACGTATGTGCAGACTGTGGAGAAGACTCTATGAAAGGTGTATTTGGTAATGTACTAGGGGAATGTGAGGAAGATTCTTCTAAAGGATCAGTAGTTAGTGTTTTATGTGAGGGAGATTGTACTAAGGAAAAAGGTGGAACTGGAGTATTAACAGATTTGGAAAGTGGACTGGACTGTGATAATGGAGCTGCAGATGACCTTTGCTGACCAATTGTAAAAAAAACTGGTGAAGAAAAAGAAGACACGGGTGCAGTGGGCAAGGAAGGAATGACTCTAAAGGAGCTATTATCACAAGAGAGAAATTGTGGAGACTGATTTGTTTTAGGATAGAATGCAGCAGTTTCGGTAGTTGCAAAAGGGAAATGGTTTTCATCAAATTTAGCACTTTGATATATATAAATCTTGCCTTTAGAATCCATGCATTTGTATCCTTTGTGATGCATGCTATATCCTACAAATGTGCATGTGGTGGTGTGAAAATCAAACTTGTGTCAGTTATAAGGTCTAAGGTAAGGATAGACTGCACAACCAAAAACTTTAATACACTTATAATCTAGAATCTGTTTAAACAAAGTCTGAAATGGAGACAAACCAGATAGTACAAACATGGGCAGCCTATTTTTAAGGTAAGCAGGAGTTTAGGAAGAAAGCCACCAAAATTTTAAAGGCATGTTAGCTTGAGCAAGGAGAGTTGGACCTTGTTCTACTAATTGTCTATGTTTTCTTTCAACCCTTCCATTTTCTTGGTGGGTATAAGGACATGGATGCCTAAAAACAATCCCATGATCAAGAAAATATGGAACTAAACTCCTATATTCCCCTCCCTAATCTGTTTGGACACATTTTATGGTGGAGTTAAATTGTTTTTCTGTTAAAATATGAAATTATTTGAAGATATGTTGAGTTTCTAATTTGTTTTTCAGTGGGAAAATCCAAGTGAATCGGCTATAGTTATCTAGGAATTGAATGTAATAACGAAAACCTTCAGGTGAGGGAATGGGAGAAGGTCCCCAAAGGTCTGAATGAATCAGTTATAGGGGTTGAGAGGCTCTTGAATTGGTTCTAGGAAAAACTAATTGGTGAAGGTTACCAAATTGACATGCAGTGCAGAAACCAAAGGTGTGTGAAACAATGTTGTTTAGTTTTAAAATATGTAGAATTTTGGAAAGAACATTTG
Organism: Pistacia integerrima; assembly: GCA_026225825.1. Classification (NCBI taxonomy): domain Eukaryota; kingdom Viridiplantae; phylum Streptophyta; class Magnoliopsida; order Sapindales; family Anacardiaceae; genus Pistacia; species Pistacia integerrima. The sequence continues at coordinate 26,711,171 of CM047742.1, read as the reverse complement.
CATTAGGGTGACCTAAACGTTTGTGCCATAACATTCCATTGGTTTTGGCAGCAACAAGTACTTGAAATGTGTGTGTATTATTATCACTAGTAGCATTTACATAAAAGGATACATCTGCAAGAGAATTTAAAGACTCATTATTAGGACTTAAAGTTGGTTCACAGTCTTTATTCTTACAAAAATCTGAAATTACAAAAGAAGAAGGATGGGGTTAGACAGACTGATCTTGGTGTAGTGTTCTAGTTGAGGAGTTGAAGGCTGTGGCTGTAGGTTTTGCAGAATCATCAGGCAAGGTGAATTTTGGAGTGGCTGAGGTTTAAAGTTGATCAAGGCCATCCTTAAGTATTCCTTGAAAAAGAACTACCTTGGATTGTTTGTCTTTAACAACACAATGGTCAGCAAAGAATTCAACTATAACACCATTATCTTTAGTAAATCTAGATATACTTAACATATTTTTGGTGATACTAAGGACACACAAGACATGCTTAAGATAAAGAGACTTAGATTGACATGGTAAATAAGTGAAACCAGTATGAGATATAGGTAGAAGCTCACCATTTCCAACCTGGAGCTGCTCATTTCCAATGTAGTTAGAGTTGACTGTGAGCTGAGAGAGATCAACTGTTACATGATCCGTAGCTCCTGAGTCCATGTACCAGGAGACATCAACATAATTGGCAACAGAGTTGGTATAGTTTGGTGATTGTGTTTGAGTCAAAAATGCTTGATTAGAGGAGGTATGTGGTATAGTTATGGAGGATTCATGATTTGTTTGAATTTGCCCAGATGATCTTACGGGAAAGTGAGCTGATGTTGCATTATGGGCTATAGAATTAGTGTAAAATGGTGCTGAAAAACCAATTTGACCAGGCATTTGGTTTGAGTGGACACCAGCTAATATATTTGGATTATAGGTAGGTTGAGATGTGTTCTGAGGGGAGTACGGTGAACCTTGATAAACAACAGGTGGTCTGGGGTAATTAGGAACAAAATTCTGTCCGATCAGTGGATTGATATCTCCTGTATAATTTGTCAAACCTGTGATAACCATTGAGAGCCAAGTGTCCATTTTTACCACATACTTGACATATAAATTTGCCTCTACCAGATCCACGCCCTCTCCCTCTGTCACCAAACTGTGGTGAGTAAACTGGTGTTGTGGAATTGAATTAACAAGATGGTTAGATCCATGAACAAAGTGATTAGATCCATGAGTAACTTGAGGAGTACTTGAATTGTGGGATGCAAAACCAAGAGGTGACATAGGTGTAAACCGAGACTGTTCACCATTGAAGGGGTGATTTTCACTATGATATTTCTTATGATTCTCACCAGTTGTAAGATTGGCAAGATTAACAGACCCACCTTGGAATTCATCACTAGATTAGCTTTTTCTAACCTCAACTCATACTTTTGTAGAATTATCTGTGCTTCCTGGACAGAAAGTGGATCAAGTCTAGACTCAAGTCTATTAGTGATATTTACTACTGCAGCGTCATATTCAGAAGTTAGGCCATCAAGAATGTAGTTTAACAATTTTTCATCAGTGAGTGTTATACCAATGGATGATAAAACTTCAGCAAATCCTTTCATTCTCATGAAGTAATCATGAATACTTAGATTATATTTCCTTGTACTTTGTAGTAAGTTCTTGATATGTAAGGTTTTAGATCTAGATTCAGTAAGGAACTCTTTTTCTAAAACAATCCACATTTCGGCAGAAAATTGACACTTTGACGCAACAGAAAACATTGATTCAGATATGGATGTAAGAAGCCAACTTACTAGTGATTTATCTGTCTTTTTCCATTGAACATAAGCTGGATTAGGTTTCTTTTCTGTAGCTCCATCAGAACTTTTACTTTGGATCTTGATAAAGGGGATTGGACATGAAATCAAACCGGTGAGATGTTCCTCCAGATCATGAGAACCTGCTGCAAATAGAATCTGTGATTTTCCAGAATCTGTAATTATCTCTGGTAAGTTTGGGAGAGATAACAAGTAGGGTTGAAGACGCCATGGCTGGAGATACTGAAGAACTTTTAGTTTCAGAAGTCAACTTGTGACTTGAGGTATTTTGATTGAGAGAGATCAACCATTTATAAAGTTTGTCAATGGCTCTGATACCATGTGAAAGGTATGAAGAAAAATAGAGGAGAACGAAGGAGAATAGATCTGAAATTCTTTTGAATATTTAACTTGTTGAAAAAGAAGTACAGTAGCAAGATACTTATAGTAAAACAGAGCAAAAAGGTAAAACAGAAAGTTAACAGAATACAAAACTATTACAACAGTAAAACTGACTTAACAACTTTTTAACAAACTTCTTAAACTGAATTAACAACAACCTCAAAACGTTTACTAACATTAATTGATTCTAACAATTGCTTGGTTAGATATAGTGATACAGATTGGGCATAAAGTTTGGATGATCGAAAAAGTACTTCAGGTGGATGTTTCTATTTTGGAAACAATCTTGTCACATGGTACAACAAGAAGCAAAATACAATCTCTTTATCCACTTTCCAGGCTAAGTACGTTGCCACAGGGAGTTGTTGTACTCAAATTTTATGGTTAAAGCAAACGTTGAATGATTATGGTGTTGATCAAGATTGTGTGACAATTTTTTGTGATAACACGAGTGCCATAGAATCCAGTCTAGCATTCTAGGACTAAGCACATTGACATAGACATCACTTCATTAGAGAGTTAGTTGAGGAAAACATCATTGCACTTGCTCATGGGAACACAAAATACCAATTGGATGATTTATTTATAAAAGCACATGACTATGACACTTTTGTTTTCTTGAGGAAGTCCATTGGACTACTTCAATTTGAGTAGTTTTTCATTTCTGTTTGATGAATAAAGCATGAACATGCTACTTTTATGTTTGTTTGTCAAGTCCTCTGATCTGTGCTAGCACCCTAATTGTCATTTATTTTCTCTTGTCTGTGTGCTAACTTTGGTATGTTGTGTCCATTGAGATCTTTCTATAACATGACCTTATCTCATCATGAGTTGTTTGTCCATTCTTCTCACCATTATGAAAGTGTTAGTGTGAAAGTAATTTTGAGTAATTTTCTGATTTATAGAGACCTCTATATTTTAGAAAATCTACCATTAAGAAGATTACCTTCTTGCAAGTGTGAAAGCTACATTTTGTTTATGTTTTGAGAGTTATTTGCCCTTTGTTCGAAATGAAAAGAAAATCATCAAATCTTTTTTTTGTTCTATGCTAAAAAAGAAAATGCAAAATATTGTATTGCATGAGGGAATGGGGGGTTTCTCTTGCAAAATTTTAAATTGACAGTGTCATTTAACCCCTTGAGGACACTATCACACACTTAGACAAACTCTTGTGACTTTATCTCTCTTGTGTGTGATTGAGGAAATATTGTTTTGATTGCATTATGTTGACAACTTCCTTATGAGTTTTGGAACCTTACAAGATTGGAAATTTGATTTTTAGGATGATTTGCATAGATTGATTGTCTTGACCTTCAAAAATTCATGTGAAGCATTTCATCATTGTAAATTTATGTTTTTAAAATTGTTCAATAAAGTCAGGTCTTTTGAAATTTTTTTGATGTTCTTTTGTAATGCCATGTGCTCACACGATTACATGTGTATAATTACTTAGGATAGAGTTCCATTTTTGGTATAACCTTCTTTACGGACTCAGAATCACCGCTTGCCATAAATGCTTGCCTTAATCTTTTTCGTGTTAGTCTTCATGTTCTAAACCCTATTGTGTTGCCTGTTTTCTCTATTCTTCACGATTTTCACTCAAAATTTTCCCTGATTTTTTTAGTTTTCTCACATGGATTCAAAGGAAGAAAGCAATTGAGAACCCAAAAAGAAAGGCCGTAAAAGAATTACTCAAGAAAGGATTTCAAGACTTGAAGAAATTCAACAAGAAAAAGGCAACGAAAGAGAAAACGCCATCGGAGTCTGATTCAACCACACCAGAGGAGTCCTACGAGGAAGAAACTAGCCATTCATCCTCACCTATCTCTTCCCTTGTTTCCAGTGATCACCAGGACTCTGCGCTTACCGGAGAGTTTCCTCCCACCTTACTAGAAAAGTCCCTTTCAGTGTCTGACAACACCTCAAACAACACTCCAATTGCCACTCTCAAATCATGCAAGGGTGCTCCTGCAAAAGTTGCTCCATCAAAGCCCTTGACTCCAACAGAGATGGTGAAGAAGAAAGGAAAGGCAATCATGGAAGAGTCTTTAACTGGTAAAATCTCTCATTTTGTTTTGCCTGCTGTTGAGATTAGATTTAAGAGCCAGATTGTCAAAAAGGAAATTGTGAGCCAGGCAAATGTTAGGTTAGAAGATTTTAAAGAATTCCATGCCATGATGAAGAAAAGAAAATGGCTTAGTACTGTCACGAGTATGACTGCACCCATTCAAACTCTTGTTCAAGAGTTCTACGCCAATTTTGGCCTTGACAATGTTAAACCAAACTCTAATGTGCATAATGATAGAGTTTACATTAGAGGACGTTGGGTTCTGTTCAATGAAGATGTTGTTAGGGATGCTCTAGGTCTGAAAAAGAGTAAGGAGAATTTTGACTTGACCAATTTAGAATCAGACAAAATTGTTAAGGTAATAACTAGTGGTTCGATTGCTATATGACCTAGAAGTGGTGTTCTTTAGTAAAGTGCACTCACACCTTTTTACAAATTGTTGTTTAAGATCTCTTTAATGCACAATTCCCCTATTAGACCAGAAAGAGCACAACTTTTGTATGGGATTACGCAAGGGAAGAAAATCAACTTAGCTGTATTGATCTTCACAAGTGTTAGTGTGGTAGCACAATCCACTTATTCTCTCCAGATTTACCCTTTCCTTCATTGATTTACAAAATCATCTCCACCTATAAGCCCAAATTTTATGAAGTGAAGCCCTTATTGAAGATAGAGACCGTTACCAAGAAGTCTTTTAGACAACCATTAGGGAACTTGCCTTCCACCTCCTCGGGTGAACGCTTTAGGACTAACACTTAGCAGTCTAAGCTTTTTGTTGTTATGTAGGATTTGGAGACATCCATGGTGACTATTCTTCAATATGTGAAGGAAATTCACCTTTCCTTCTAGTGTTGGATGGACAAGATGGAGACTGAAATAAAGAAAAAACAAAAGAAGAAGAAACCTACTTTTCTTGTTCTGACTAAGCTTGCTGATCAGAATGAGGTTACTTCATTTGCTCCCTGCTAAGCATTCTGCAACTGTCATTCATGAAGAACAAGCTGTTCATGAAGAAGAACAACCTAAAGATTTAGCTACTCAAGACAAGGCACAACATTCTGAAGAAGAGGATGCTTCTCATGTGCACACTAAAGATGTCCTTTCTTTACCAGTCAAAGAAAAAACCCCTCTAGTCCATGATGAAGCTACTGAGACTTCCTCTGTTGTTGTTCCCAATGTTCAAGTGGAGGACTCTCATGTCACCATTATTGCTCCTCTAAAGCGCATAATCAAGAGTACAACCAGTCACATATCGCTACCCTATCAGAAGTCTTCAAGACTTATGAACAAAGAAGGGGAGTAAGCTTTATAGGGAGTGAACTTAATTTTTTGTTTGTTTTTGTTTTGATAAACTTTAAACTGCTTTGCTGATGACTCTCCATGAGGGAGTTTGTTATTTAATTTATGCTGTTTTTGTTATGTTTCTGCAAAACCTTTCTAGTTATTTTATCTTTATGTTTTATTGGCTAAACTTGTGTTCATTCATGTGTTGTTTTTGTTTCTTTTGTTTGTATGTTTGTTCTTGCAAATCTGCAGGTTTGATTGGTTGACTGAAACAAATTGGTACTTAATCTCTTTTGTTATGTTCTTTGTTCATAAGTTTGACAAAATGGGAGAATGTGGAACACCCATATTTGTCAAACTTATGAGTTGTGTGTGCACAATAGTTATGTGTTCACACTTGTTGCCAATCTTATGATTTGGCTTGTTTCCTTTGTCGTGTGTGTACACATCAGTTTTGCGTGCACACTGGTTGCTAGAATTGTATCTTGGCTTGTTTTGTTTTGAGTGTGTGTGCATAATAGTTTGTGCTTACACTTTCGCTTTAGACATTTGCAACTCAACATGAGTTGCATGTTTGATAAAGTGAAAAAGATATTGTTTATCTTTGTCTCTTACTTTTTAGAACCTTTTTATATGTTTCATGGTATCCTTAAATGGTCCTAGGGAATAAAGTTTCTTTTCCCGATTTGGTTTGTGGTCCAAACCAAAAGAAGGAATACTTTCCTTACTTGGACAAACATGGGTCAGCCTTTTGTTGGTTGATGTGGTATTATAGTGTTGAGAAAAAAATCCTTCATTTTATAATATCCTTTCTTGTGTATATGAATCTAACCTTTTGATATTTTATTTTCATTATACTCTGAATTTCCTTAGAGTATTCTTTCTCTTAAGGTTCACAGGTTCATTTCCATTTTCTGGCAAAACCTCACCATATCAAACATTGTATTGATGGCTCTTGGAACGTGATTGCTTTGTTGATGCTGGTGTGTGGTGTCAGTGCTTGAAGCTTGGTGGTTCACAAGCTGTTCTTGGGTGTGTTCCCGATGTGAAAAACGTCCAAGGAGTTGCTACACGTTAAAGATTCAAAGTGTGGTTCTAAGTGTAAATTTGAAATGAAATTCTTTTTATTGTATCTTAGATCAACTTTGAACTATATCTTGTAATTTGTTTTTAACTTAGTGGATTACTTCAATTTGGACAAGGTCTCATGGATGTAGGCTAAAAGTGGATTTAGTTGAACCATGTATGTGATTGTGTTCTTTATTTTCCGCACTTGTGTTTGATGTGGTTAAACTGGAAATGTCTTAATCAACTTGGTAATAATTCCACTGTAATTAAAATGGGTAACCACACACTAAATTGACTTAACCAACAACTCTCTCCCCAACAACAACAATCTTTTTGGACAAGGTTTTCTTTTGCTTCAACAAGGTTGCATTTTCAATTCCAAGAGATTACAACTTCTTCACAGCTTTTAACCATTTATCATACATCTTATCACATGCTTCTTGTTGTTCAGCATAGATGTCAACAGTGTCATCCGAAGACTCACTCTTGTCATCATCTTGATTCACAGTAAAAGCAAGAACATTCTGATCATCACTAGACGTATCTTCCTCACTCTTTTCTTGACCATTCTCAATCAAAATTTCAGCCATAGCCTTACCTTTCTTCTTTTTCAGTGTGTTAGCACACTCAGATTGTATATGCCCAAACCCCTCACATTCAAGCACTTGATACTCTTTTTTTTCATTTCTTTATCTTTCAAAATTTTTTTTTTTAAAAGGTATCAGGGGTTTGCTAGTCATAAAACGTTTTCACAAAAAGTTTTCTACCATTTCCACTTTCAAAAGGCTTTTCATGTTTTTCTTCAAAAACTTTGCAAAATTTTTTGTAAGTAAAGCACAACTTTCATCATCCAAACCACTTGAATCAACTTTCAACAGCGAATAATCAACTTTGGAACAGCAGATTGCACACGTCCAAGCATCAACATGGAACCATGTTCCATAATCGTCACAACAAAGACAATGTAAGAGAATGTAATTTTAAGCCTACAAAAGCATATGAAAAACCTTAGACCAATACAAAAAGGGTTGGGGACAAAAAAGTTAAAGTAAAATTTTTGTGTTTTGCTTTTTAGAAAAAAATCTTTGGGACCACAAACAAAGCAAACCAACTTTTATAGTACATCAAATTATATGAGGACAAGTGTAAATGAACCACAAAAAATATCTTATAAGATAATATATTTTCTTTTTTGCAAATCAAATGCAATATATGTTGTGTAAAAAAAATATCTACCTGATGCGTTGTGACTATACAAACTCTGAAGTGCTCACACAAGGACATAAATTGACAAAAATACTTACAGGTTGCATAGAATATTTATTTATATTATTTAAAATATTTTTAGTTATAATTAACTCGCTCATACATTTTAAACGTGAAAAATAATCATGAGTAAGTATGATGTAAAATTTATATATGAAGCCAATAATTATCGATTCATAAAAAGGACATGAGATTTTTAATCATATCCTTTGATTTTGGGAAGTTCAAAAGGTAAAATCAATATAGATAGGCGTGCAGTATATAGATCAACCAGCAGTTCTTTTTTATTTCATTAAATTGTAAAATAGGACATTATTTTATTTGTACACAACTATCCGCAGCTCTTTTTTTTAATTAATACAACATTCTAATTTATATATTATAAATAGATATTAAAGAACTCGTGAGAGAGGTCATAGGTGAAAATAACTCTGAAACGAAGCTAGAATTTAGATTCATTTGGGAGACTTAGAGGTTGAAACCCACGTTGAAGAGTTGCTTCCCAAACTTTGTGAATATTGGAGATGGAATTTCCACATTCATGCTCTTTCCATCCTTCTAAGCCGTGCACTATCCCTCCAATTCGCCATGCACTCATCACCCTTCTTGGCAACCAATTCTATTCCATTTTTAATGTAAACTTTAAATTAGCAAAATAAATAATTAAGAAAACTTAAACTAAATTTGGTTGATATAAACCACTAACCTCACAGGAGTCAACATTCTCAAGAGCCAAAGGAGTTGCCATTGCTGGTGTACAGTGATAGAAGCAATCTTTTCTTATTTTCTTTGGTGGGAATTGTGAGAATGGAATGAATATTGTTCCTTTTTTTGCCTTCATTTGTTCTCCTTTAGTCAATCCATCTCCCACTAACCATATCTATAGAAGTTATAGGAAAAAACCAACACTTTATTAATCATAAATTAATGATAATTGAGGGTATAAAGAAATCAAAATTCATAGATTGATTTGATCACCTTTTGAGAGTAACTTCTTGAAAGGATCAAGTTAGATTCGTATTGGATTTTGCCAAATGATTTCTTTAGCTTCTCATGCTCATCGTCTAGTAAAGTTACCACCTACAACACAAATTCATTCGTGTAATAATATACAATTTTTGTTTTTATAGAAAATTTTAAATTAGATGAACATATCATGTCGTTTGAGTATTATATACCTGCATACCCTGTTGACAAAGAGTGAGAGCAATAACATACGCGACCTTAGTGAGAGTGCCTCTAAGCACCACTTGGGTTGTTTCTTTAGGTATGACATTGAGCAAAACTGCAACAGCAAGGCTACTTCCATCTACCACTTTTATTTTGAGCTGAGGATGCCTTTGGACAAATAGCTCACCATACATGTTCAGCTCCTGACCCTGAAAATTTGATTTATTTAAACTTAAAAACAATCCTTTTTTTTTTTTTTTTTTTTGTATATTTTTAAATTTTCTAAATGCAATGGATGGTATTGCATTCTAACCGAATTGGAATTTGAAATACTTACTTGATTCAAGAGTCCTAGGCTTAATACTTTAGCACCCTTTTTCTCTGCTTCTAGTATGGCCTTTTCAATCGAGCTATTGATTGATTCACTTTGCCATTGCAAGAAGTACTGCAATCAACATATGCTATGACATTAAGCCAAGGAATTATCCAGCTGTTTGTTGATCTCTCATATTTAAGGAAATATCGCTTAAATAACTTGAATAATTTTTGTTAAAGACACGGGAAAGGTCTAATAAGGATTTCTTAGCAATGAAGGGGATTAGAGACGATCGACCACCTCAAAACTAGAGGGTGTGTGTTTGATTAAATTATTTACAAACCTTATGGGAGGTCAAAGAAATTCACCCAAGTTAAGAAACAAAGAAATTGAGGCTTCTCTTACTTGAAAACGGTACTTAGGTATGGCCCAAGTTTGCAATTTGAAGTCACTAAAACGGTTCCTCTCAACCACAAATCCAAGTGAGCATCATGGAGCATAAGGTCACAGGCAACATCAACCAGATATACCATTTTGATGATGATGATTGAGGCTGAGCAGCCATGGAAGCAAATCCTAGCCGTAGATGATAGATTGATTCGGGAGTTGTCAAGTGGGTTAGATACACTAGATCAGGGAATTCTTCTTTCTTCTTCAATGAATCTTCATATAATGTTTCTGAAGATTTGTCCATGGAACCATACATAAAATCATATAGAGGCATGAATAATGAGTAGTTGGTTCTCAACTGTGTATGGTGAAGGGAGTGAAACCTGTGGCATTAATTCAAAATTGATTTCATTATATAATGTCATTAGAGCATTAAGGAACAACCCAATAAAAGATAAATCATGAATAATACTGTGTACGACCCCTGTATATAAATTGACATGACACGAAATGAGTTGTTTGGTGTATACAAAAAGTTCACTCATAATAAATGTAGATGAATAAAATGTCAACCAAATTAAGATTGTATACGCGATTGATGAGTTTGCATATTTAATGTATTTATATTGTACCATCACTCTAGATTCATATAATATGTATAATAAACAAGATGTATCGGTCACATGAGGGGATTAGGAACCATATGGAGATTCGGTAACATATTAAGTTAATAATTTGATCTAAAAGTTTAACATTAATATTATTCCAACACACTCGTATAGATATGTTTCGCGACACAATTTTTCCGTCGGTACAAATCATATTTCTTTATATTGAGTTAATTAGAGAGAGCTAAGAGAAACTTACGAAGGAGTGTACATGAGGAACTTGAGAGGTGGAAAAATGGAGAAAGGCCACTCGGGTATGAGCTCGAAATTACAGTGTCCCATGTTGTTCATGAAGTCGATGTAAGTAATGTAACCAAAGATAGATCCCACGGAAACAGTTCCAGTGAAGACTGTTGTAGAAAGCGGCATTGAGAATAGAAGGGAATATGCTATGTGCTCTGCAAATGGATGGATCACAGCTGCCATACAAACGCAAAGCAAAAATCTCTTATTGGCGAGAGTTGAGATTTCAGATTTTAAACAAATTAGGATGTCCGCAGGAGAGACTGACAGTAGAGATAAGTGACAAAAAATAAGCAAATATAAAATCAAAGCTGAAAATCAAGAGAGAATTACAGGTGATGGGCTCAGTGACAATGGAGGAATGGTGATGAGAATGGTAGCGAGAGTAAAGATAATGGTGATGAAGTGCTCTGTGAAGCCACTAGTAAAGAAACTCCACTGGACCAGCGTGCAGCAGAATTGTGACTATAGAGTATACTTATAGATAGAAAAAAAACTCAAAATATTTTAACCAGATGGTTTGTACTTGTAATTAATATAGATTAATTTCACATACATAAGTACTATAGAGTATACTTATAGATAGTAACATAAGTTGTCAGGTACGAACGTCTTGTGTAGATTATGATTTATAGTTTGATTTTATTTTTCATTTGAACAGTGATAGATCTGGAAAATTTATTGAAGAGAATAAAAAGAAGAGAAAGGGGCACATTTGAGCCTTACCCCTCAAAAGGAAAAGACAAAACAACATAAAAGCTAGCTAAATAGTTAAGAAACCAAAAAAAAAGGTTTAATGCATGCGTAAATGAAGAATACTTCAATTCAAGCCAAAAAAAACTGAATAAACCGGTAAGGAGGAAGATCTGAAATCGGAAAGTTCTAAAAGCTTAAGCTAGTGACTTTATTAAAGGATATATATTTGATTATTTACTGACCAATTTGTTTCTCTGTCAACTTGTTCAAATTCAATGGACTTCTCAACGATTCTATTGCTGCCTTTGGCTGTCCTGAAACGAGAAAGACTGATCCATATCTGATTGTGAAGAAATCGCCACAGAATAAGTGGGAATAAGAGCAAGGTTGAGAGGTCTTTCCTCTTCTCATCCTCCACTGTGTATGAGTATATGCTGTGAATAACCCAGGGAGCCAAAACTATGTACCGTAACAAATAACAATGAAAAGAGTTAGTCAAATAGAAAGTCAAAAAATAATAATAAAATAAGGTTTACTTTAAAGAAAACCTTAAAATTGCCGAGAGGCTTCCATGGCCAATCAGTGAGAATTCCTGGTTTAGATGCCATAATTTAGTTTTCTTCGCCTACAGCATGCATATGAGAGTGTGAGTGGTGTCATTATATAGTGATTTGATGAAGCTATCAATATCCTGACATTGATGTCTAAGGTAATTTATTTTAAAGAGATAGTCGGTGACATAGTAGTTACCACACCTGCAATACTAGGGGTGTTTGGTTTCGGGCACCCTGTATTTTTTGAAGGAATCGGAACCAGAACTAAAACCGACGGTTCCTTAAAATTTGGAACCGACGGTTCCGGTTCCTAGGTACCCAGAACCAAAACCTGTAACAACAGTTCCGGTTATGGTTTTGGGTACCCTGTAAAATTACATAACCCCCCAAAATTTTTTAAAATGGCAAAAAAACCCTTAAAAACTTATAAATACCCCCCCACTTGGCACTTGTTAACAAAAATAAAATTACAAATTATAAATTCAAAATTACAAACTCCATTACTTTGTAAAGGTAGATTCTCAAAAGTCAAATCAACTTACTTTAAATATTATGAAATATAAATATAAATGTATTCACTTTACTTTTTCTACAAAAGTCTTTATTAACCCTCATAATCTTTAATTTTATTTTATATTAGTCTCGGTTCCAGGTTTTGGTTCCAAAAATTTGAAACCGAAACCTACCCTTTGACGGTCGGTTCTAGGTAGGAACCGGAACCAAACCCCGAGTACCCGCTGGTTCCCGTTCCAATAAGTTCTTTTGAACACCCCTATGCGATACCATAAATAAATTACCGATACTTACATGTCACTTATTATTTTAGTTTAATAATTATCCATCATATTAATTGTGAAGATAGATTAAAAAAAAAAAAAAAAAAGTGACATAATTATATAGTCTTATGGTATGTATAGTCTTATGGTATTCTAGATTTTTTTTTTTAAAATACCTTTAGATATAATATCGTTGAAAAAAATAGAAATTAAAAATATGTAACTGAGGATGATGTACCATTACTAAATTCAAATAAATTTATTTAGGAAATTACATTTAAGAGAGACAAAATGAAAGCTTCTGAAACAAAGGTAAGCCGAGTAAAAGAGAAAAAAGTGATAGAATTTGAGGTGGGGTTAACTCCTCACCCAATAAGGTCTTATTGAATGAGAGGATTACCCTCTGTTATAAACCAGTAGGTTTGAGCGTGCCTAGTTAGTGTGAGACTCTAACACTCCCTTTTACGATCAAGCCCATATGTCGGGTCATGCTTGTTGATAAAGGTAGTTGCTAGCTCTAACTCCTCACCCGTTGTTCAAGCACTCATGTCAACTGAACCTGGCTCTGATACCACGATAGAATTTAAGGTGGGCTGACTCCTCATTCAATAAAGTCTTGTTGTATGAGAGGATTACTTCCTCTTATAAACTAGTAGGCTTGAGCATGCCTAGTCGGTGTGGGATTCTAACACTCCCCCTCATGATAAAGCCCATATGTTATATGTTGGGTCATGCTTGTTGATGAAGGTAGTTGTTGGCTCTAATTTCTCACCTGTTGGTCAAGCACTTAGCTCAACTGAACTTGACTTTGATACCATGATATAACTTAAGGTGGGTTTGACTCCTCACTCAATAAGAGGCATCTCACACCAAGTAAACACGCTTAAGACTACTGGTTTATAAGAGGGGATAGTCCTCCCATTCAACAGGGCTTTATTGGGTAATGAGTTAAGCCCACCTCAAATTCTATCATGGTATCAAAGTTAGATCCAGTTGAGCTGAGTGTTTAACCAGCGGGTGAAGAGTTAGAGCTAACAACTACCTTCATCAACAGGTATAACCCAACATATAACATATGGGCTTGACTGTGAGGAAAAGTGTTGGAGTCTCACATCGACTAGGCATACTCAAACTTATTAGTTTATAAGAGGAGGTAATCCTCATATTCAACAAGACCTTATTGGGCGATGAGTCAAACTCACCTCAAATTTTATCAAAAAAGACATTTAGATAATGAAACTACAATTTTGATATATAAAAATTCAAAATTTTACAATCTGGCCACCCCATGCTTAAGGGTGGCTGATAGGAGATAAATTATGTCGAAATATTATGGCTCATTTTCTTATGTAAAATTGTAAGTTTTTAGAAAAATTATTTAATTAATAAAAAATAAAATTGTAAATAGACATAAAATTATAGAGATTAAAATCTCAATTTAATAGGCGCCCATTAATATTATATTGGACTCCTGTACACCAACCGCCATCGCCGGACCCACGTACACGCTAAGTTCTTCAGCTACAAACTTCCTGAATCTATTGTTCATACTCCTGACACTATATTGCTAAGGTTTCTGGTGGCGGTGATCCATTTTGTACGATAAGTAGTTGTGCATTATTAATGCAACATTTTTGTCGGAAGATATAAAAGATCATTTAATATATATTTTATGACACTATATGGTTGTTGAGTAATATTAAAGACATAAAACTGGTATTCGAGAGTTATTACCAAATTGGCAAATTCTATGATTTTAATATCTATCAAAAGTGTGTGTATATATATATATAATTTTATTTTTTTTCTGTAAATGAAAAACAAAATTAAGTAATTCTTGGTAAAAATGATGATTTGGGAGTGAGTTGCATACAAAAACTATTTCGGAGTTCACTTGGGATAAGCCAAGGGAGAAACCAAAAATTAATTTTCAGGAGGGTTGGCAAATTTTTATAGATACATAAAAAATTATTATTGATCGAACCAAAAAAATAATGTTAATAAAAAAGGTAATAGTAACAACGGTCAGTAGTTGTGCATTATTAATACAACATTTATTGGACTTTACCAGTCCCACGTACACTTTAGGCTCTTCAGCCACAAATTTCCTAAAATTTAGTGTTCATACTCCTGTTTATTGGACTTTACAACTAACCAGTGCTCTCTCATTTGTTGAACATTAGACTTTAACTTCCTCAAATACGATTTTCTAAATTCATTGTTCATACTTGTTTGTCAGGCTTTATCGATCTTTGGCCGCCCATTCATTTATTAATGAAAGTTATAGAGCTCACTAATCGTTTGTATTCATCTTAATTTGCAATACAGTAAAGTTAGCACTTTTAGAGCATTTTTAATCGTGTTCTTTATTTTAAAAAGCACATTTGATATAAATAAAAATTATCTTCATCAATTTTAAAATATAAAGAACACAATTTTTATTCAAATCCAACTGACTCTTTAAATTTAATGAAAATGCTTTTTATTTTTAAGAAAAAGACTTAATGGGAGAGAGAATTATTAAATAAAATACATAGGAACTTGTAGTTTATTAATTAAAAATAAGATAGAGAGTGAAATTTGACTCTCTAAATATGGAGAGTCAAACTCACTCTCTAATTTATATTTTAAAGATAAAGAGTCTGTTAGACTCTTGTTTTTATGGATAAACTCTTTATAATAAAGAGTTTTGGTCATATAAAGAGTCATTTGGAGATGCTCTTATAGTGCTCTGTTAACAAAACAACAGAAAGGTAACTGACTAAAGCTAACCGTAACTAACTGGTAACTAACAACACCTAATAACGATGACTTAACTAATTACTTTTCTATTTACCTTAACATCCTCTCGTAAACTAAATTGGGATTTTATATGTTTTGCTTGACTATTTGCCTTAATATCCTCCCGTAAACTGAACTGGGAGTTTACATTGCTTACTTGTCTACTTGTACCCCTTACTGACATCCAGGAATTCTTCGGTGAATAAACTGAGACTGAGACTAATTCTGCCTTCAGTTTGCTTTGCTGCATAGTTACTTCACACCTTGCAGAGCCGTAGTAGCCTTTCTTTAACACTTGAGTCTTCTATTTCAGACTTTTTCAAAGAAGAATAGAGATATAAGGATGAGATGTATTACGAATCTTTTTGCATTATCACACGATTATATGTATTTATTTCATTTATTTGTTGACTTTTTTACTTTAGGAAATATCTCTTTGATATAGGATCACGTTATAATAGGCTTGTAATTAGCAAAAAAATTATTCTCTCTTTTGTGTATATATGTGTATGTTTCTTTTACCAAAGGAATATAGAAAAACATCAACCAATTCCCATTTCATTTCTTAGTTCTGTTTTGTAATTTATTATGGTATTAGAGCAAGTTTTTCTTTAAAGTTTTTTTTTTTTTCAAACACAATTTCCATTCCAAATACTCAAACTCTAGCAACGCTTAAACTCCAGCATCAGCCATTCAAATATGGACCCATCAAATCCATTCTTTGTTCATCATTCAGATCATCCTGGCCTCATGCTTGTCCCAACAAAATTGAATGGCACCAACTATCAATCATGGAGTAAATCCATGATCCATGCCCTGACAGCCAAGAACAAAATTGGTTTCATCAATGGTTTTGTCAAGCCTCCATCAGAGACAAAACAACCAACTGAGTTTGCTCTTTGGAATCTGTGCAATGGCATCATTTTATCATGGCTCACTCACCCAATAGAACCAGATTTAGCCAAAGGGGTCATTCATGCGAAGACAGCTTATCAAGTATAGGAAGATTTCAAAGATTCAGTTTTCACAAAAAAATGCACCAGCCATCTATCAGCTTCAGATATCATTAGCATCACTCTCACAAGGTAACATGTCTGTATCCTCATATTACACAAAGCTTAAAGGCTTATGGGATGAGCTAGACTCATATCGAACCATCCCTCATTGTGATCAATTTAAAGCACATATATTGAGCAAAGAGAAGAAGATCGAATGATGTAGTTTCTCATGGGTCTCAACGACGCCTATAACACTGTTCGTAGCAACATCCTCATGATGTCGTCGCTGCCCAATGTGCATCAAGCACACTCCCTTGTTATTTAAGAAGAAACACAGTGACAAATGACATCAGAAAGTACAAAGAACTTTTCCATTGCAGCAGCAACTCAAAGTCGCCAAAGCAATTATTCCAGCAAGCCCAAAGACAAACATTGTGAGCATTGCAATAGAGATGGCCATACAATTGACAACTATCGCACTCTGAAATTTTATTGCAAATTTTGCGACAAGAGAGGTCCCACTGAAGATAGGTGTAAATTCAAAAATGGCACTTGGAATTCCAACAACTCAGCAACTCCAAGGAATCGAAACAATCAATCTCAACAACAATAACAACATGGATCCCATCCTTTTCATGCTACCAATGCAATAGAGTCTTCGCAATCTATGCGTGGAGTTAATTCTAAAGACAATAACTCACTGAACACAACACATGGATTTACTGTTGATCAATTGCAACAACTTGCTCATGCTTTGTCTCAGATGACACCAAATCACACCACCGGTAATGACAACGCATATGTAAATGTTGCAGGTCTGTTTTCTTCTTCTAATGCTATTAATTCTGTTTTCACTAAGCCTTGGATATTGGATAGCAGAGCAACATACCATATTACCACATATTCCACTCTTTTCATGCACACAAACATATCACTAACACCAATTGTAAAATTACCTACCGAATCTTCAGCCTCTATAACATCTACAGGAACTATACCATTTAACTCTAATATCACGTTAAATAAAGTTTTGTGTGTCCCATCATTTCATTTAAATTTGATGTCTGTTAGTAAAATCACCACTGCCCTAAATTGTTGTGCCATTCTTTTTCCCACTTTCTGTGTCTTGTAGGACTTGGCTACGGGGAAGATGATTGGCTCGGGTAAACAATATGGTGGTCTTTATTATATGTCTCCGTTGCAAAGGACACCTACCTCTCATCAAGTTTCTCAACCTTCCAACCTATGACAAATGCGTCTTGGACATCCGTCTCCATCTTGACTAAAATTAGTATCATCGTTATTGTCTCCTGATGCTTATTTTTTACAAACATGCAAATGTAGCAAGTGCACTAGTCACAAAAAGTAATAAAGTGATAATTAGAGTATCGTTCCCACGAGAATAGTGTTACTAAGTACTGATTTCTCTAGTTTAAGTCCTAATTGAAGCAACAATAAATTGGATTGATGGAAGATTAACAAACTAAATACAAATGCAAAACCCAACAACTTAACTAATTAAAAAAAGGCTAAAAAATGCTAGAGTGTTGATTTCAACTAGATACGCTAACCCAAATCATAGAATCTATTATCCAAGTTCTAATTCCTTGATTGAAAATCGAATTCCCTAAGTTATAAAACATACTTTCTCATGCTATATTTTCCTACTTATCCATACTAAGCTTCTGCACCCAACAAAATGAAGATTAATAGTTCAAAGTCTCTTAAGCTTTATGGAATCTATCTAGATTTCATAGATCGCGTTTGTCTATCTCTAGTTTTCGCTCAATCTCTGGTATTTATTCCAAAAGGCACAATCACATCACTTCTCAGTCTCATTATGAACAACATACACTTGAATGGTGATCAAGCATCCAAAAGTCATTAAGCAAAGAGATAAACACTCAATCATGAAATTGAAACTCAAAGTAATTCAAAACATATAAATTTGAATCATTGTATCAAAGTTACATCAAACCCTAGCTAAACAGCTCAGTTCATACTCAAAAACAAAATAAAATAACAAAAACAAACTAAATCAAGGTTCATCATTGAAAAACAAGCAAAAGATGGAGAAATCTTCTCTAATTTGAAGCCTAAATCTTCAATAATCTTCTCCTTCCATGAGCTGCCTCCCAAATGACGAACCAAGACCTCTTTGCCTTCCTTTTCGTGCTAATTTATACCTCTTTCACTTAAGGACAAAGCCCTAGCAAGCCAAAACATCTCGTTTTATTTTTCATATCTGACACAGTTTCGTCGCGGTGAATATTTTTCTTTGTCGCAGCGAGAATCTTTTGGGCCAAATTTGAGCATGCTAGATTGTGAATCTGGAAAAGTGGTAGACACATAAATTGTATCCCTTTCAATTATCTTTCTACTCATTCATGAATTAGCCAGATCAGAGGTCTACAGCTCAAGTTATGGAAAAAATACTGAAGCACGTCCAAAGATGTTTTTCTTCAGTTTCTAATATACTGTTCACAACTTCAAGCCAAGTTTTCACCCTTGTCCAGTTGGAATTAGGAAAAACACAAAGATAAAATTTGTAGCTCTACTTCTTAGCTTTCCAAAGCTTCTAAATTAAGATCATTCCGATTTTCCAAGCTTAAGTTATGCAATTTACGCTCAAAACTGTCATTTATGCTCAAAATCATCGTTTAGGCCTGCAAATAAAAATTAATAGAATTAGGTAGCAATTATGACCTAAATTGTATGAGAAGTATCGTAAATCCTATTAAAATTCAATGCAAAATCATAGGGAAAAATAGGATTATCATCTCCCAATAATAAAATTTCCTTTGATAACAATTGTAATGTTTGTCCTATGGCTAAACAAACTAGATTACCATTTCCTTCCAGTTTTATATCAACTCATGCTCCATTTGATTTATTGCATTGTGATATTTGGGGTCCTCAAAAAATTCCTACACATTCAGGGGCATGTTTCTTTCTCACTATTGTGGACGATTTTACAAGGTCCACATGGGTATTTCTCATGCAATTTAAATTAGAAACTCAAACTATTTTACAATCCTTCTTTACCTTTGTTCATACTCAATTTCATGCTTCTATTAAAGCCATCCGGGTAAACAATGGCTTTTAATTTCTATCCATGCGAAATTATTTTCAATTACATGGTATAGATTATCAACGTACTTATG
The DNA here is from genome assembly GCA_026225825.1 of Pistacia integerrima. NCBI lineage: Eukaryota > Viridiplantae > Streptophyta > Magnoliopsida > Sapindales > Anacardiaceae > Pistacia > Pistacia integerrima. Next base: position 26,691,536 of record CM047742.1, on the reverse strand, counting down.
TCTATACTCCACAACAAAATGGAGTAGTTGAACGAAAGCATCGTCATATTCTAACTGTTGCACATGCTTTACTTTTTCAATCTCGACTTCCTCTTAATTTTTGGGGTGAATGCATATTGACAGTTGTATATCTCATTAATCGACTCCCTACACCATTGCTATCCAACAAATCACCTTTCTAACTTTTGTACAATCATCCACCATCACTCAATCATTTGAAAGTTTTTAGTTGTTTATGTTATGCAACTGCTGCTCATCCCATTCATAAATTTGAACCATGTGCTAAACAATGCATTTTTATTGGGTACCCCACCGGTCAAAAGGGTTACAAACTTAATGATTTCGAGACACAAAAATTTTTTCTTAGTCGAGATGTCAAATTTTGCAAAACCACATTTCCTTCAGTTTCTTCTCAACTTGATTCTGGTTTTGTTTTACCAATTTTTTTGCATGATGCCAAAAACAACTTGCTTTTCCCTTATGATTCTAACCTAGACACTTCACCTTTCCCTTCATCATCTCTTCATGATCAACCACAAAGTCCTCGTCATGCTCATATTCCCTTAACAGAAAACAATGAAACTCAAGGGATAGATTATGAGCATTTACAATCTCGGTTGAATGAAACTTCATCAGAAATAGCCCTTTCTTCCAATACGCCTAACCTTTCCCCTCCGTCACATACAAACTCACCAGCTTCCCCTAATCCCCCTATACGTCAATCCACTCGTCCAAAGTAACCTCCGACATGGCACAAAGACTACATTTTGTCTGCTCAAGCCAATCATTCAACCTTGACACCAAGTTCAGCATCAGGTACTCGATATCCTCTTTCTCATTTTCTTTCATATTCTCGTTTATCTTCTATCCACTGTATCTTTCTAGCTAACATTACAGGTTATACCGAACCTCACTCTTATGCTCAAGCTAGCCTTGATCTACATTGGCAAAATGCGATGAAAGCTGAATTAATAGCATTAGAACAGAATAACACCTAGAGTATGGTTCCTCTACTGGCTGGTCATAAACCCATTGGCTGCAAGTGGGTCTACAAAATCACATATCGATCTGATGGCACTATTGAGCGTCATAATGCTCGCCTTGTTGCTAAAGGATATACTCAAGTTGAAGGTATTGATTACCATGAAACCTTCTCTCCCACAGCCAAGCTCACTACACTCCAATGCCTTCTTGCTATTGCTTCCGCACATCACTGGTTCATTCATCAATTAGACATTCAAAATGCTTTTCTTCATAGTGATTTACAAGAGGTAGTATACATGGAACCTCCACTTGGTCTTCGCCGACAGAGGGAGAACCTTGTATGTCGGCTTAATAAATCCCTCTATGGTCTCAAACAAGCATCAAGAAACTGGTTTTCTACCTTTTTCATTGCCATTTAGAAAGCTGGTTATTAGTGGTAAAAAGCCGATTATTCCTTTTTCACCAAAGATAAAGGTACTTCTTTTACTGCAGTTATCTATGTTGATGATATACTCCTTATAGGCAATGATCTTGAAGAAATAGAACATCTCAAGAAGTTTCTCTTCAAACACTTTCACATGAAAGATCTCAGTGACTTAAAATATTTTCTAGGCATTGAATTTTCTCGATCAAAAAAGGGAATTTTCATGTCTCAAAGGAAATATGCAGTAGACATTTTACAAGATTCAGGACTTCTTGGTGCACATCCAGACAAGTTTCCGATGGAGCAAAATTTGAAGCTTACTCCTACAGATGGGGTTTTATTAAGTGATCCAACTAGGTATAGAAGGTTGGTTGGTAGATTGATTTATCTTACTGTGATAAGGCTTGACATAGTATACTCTGTTTGCACATTGAGTCAATTCATGCATGAACCTAGAAAGCCACATTGGGATGCAGTTTTGCGCATTCTCAGATACATCAAGGGTAATCCTGGTCAAGGTTTACTATTTTCTTCTACAAATAGTCTTACTTTTAAGGCATTTTGTAATTCAAATTGGGGACAGTGTTATGCCACAAGAAGATCATTTACAAGATATTGCATTTTTCTTGGAGATTCTCTCATCTCAGGGAAATCCAAGAAACAAGCCAATGTCTCTAGATTATCTGTAGAAGCAGAATACCAAGCCATGGCAAACACATGTTTGGAGTTGAGATGGTTATATTACATATTGCAAGATTCAAAGGTTGCACAACCAACTCCTACTCCTTTATTTTGTGACAACCAGGCAGCCTTATACATAGTAGCAAATCCTGTTTTCCATGAACGTACAAAGCACATTGAGATAGACTGCCACATTGTTTGAGAGAAACTACAAGCCGGAATGATTAGTCCTTCGTACATGCCCACATGCTTACAATTGGCGGACGTGTTTACAAAAGCTTTAGGAAAGGACCAATTTGTGACGTTATGTAACAAGTTGGGACTTCATGATATTCACTCTCCAACTTGAGGGGGAGTATTACGAATCTTCTGCATTATAACAAGATTATATGTATTTATTTCATTTATTTGTTGAATTTTTTACTTTAGGAAATATCTCTTTGATATAGGATCACGTTATATTAGGCTTGTAATTAGCAAAGATTTTATTCTCTCTTTTGTGTATATATGTGTATTTTTCTTTTACTGAAGGAATATAGAAAAACATCAACCAATTCCCATTTCATTTCCTAGTTCTGTTTTGTAATTTATTAAGATGCCTAATATAACTGTATCATTCAACACCTGCATAAACAACTCAACATCTATTCAAACCACACAGGATCAGTCAACTTTATCAGCAGTGGATTAGTATGCATTAGACCACCAAGGAAACTGATTCTGCAGTAGAATCAACCAGCATAACACTATAGGTACAAAAGTTATTAGAACATTGTAAAATGCATATACATCAAAACACTTCTTTTCTAAGCACCAGTAGAACCAACCAGTAAAACACTGCAAGCATAAAAGTTATCAGAATATTGTAAAATGCATGCATAACAGAACACTTCTTCTCTAAGTACCAATGGAATCAACTAGTAGAACACTGCAGGCACAAAAGTATCAGAACATTGCAAAAATGCATATGCATGCATATCAGAACACTTCTTCTCTAAGCACTATAAGTTTCTTTTGCAGAATTGCAAGAGGGAACATCAGCTTTCACAAGAGAAGCAACTACTGTCAGTTTGTCTCTAAGAGTTTCAAAGCGTGAAGCTGATAAAGATTTGGTGAAGATGTCAGCTTTTTGGTGTTCTGTTGAACATATTAGACCTTTAAGTTGTTAGCAATTACTTGTTCTTTAATGTAGTGAACATCCAACTCAATATGCTTGGTTCGAGCATGAAAGACTAGATTTGAGGCAAGAGATCCAGCTCTCTGATTACCACACCACACAATCAGTATGGTAGAGAGATTTAAGTGCATTTCAGAAAATAAGCTCTTAAACCATGTTATTTCTGTAGCTCCTTGTACAAGGGCTCTGTACTCAGCCTCTGTGGAAGACAAGACCACTTCATTTTGCTTTCTAGCACTCTATTGAAGTAGATTAGGACCAAGGAAAATGCAGCAACCACTAGTTGCCCTGCGATCTTGAATATTTCCTACCCAATCAGCATCAGTAAAGCACTCTAGACTGAACTTGTGAACTTTATGAAACTGAATCCTAAAGTGTGTTGTGCCTTTAAGGTATCTAAGCAACCTCTTGCAAGCTTGCCAATGTAGGTGAGTAGGAGCCTTGAGAAATTGGCTCAACTTGTTGATAGAAAATGCAATATCAGGTGGTGACAAAGTTAAATATTGCAAGGCTCCAATTGTGCTCCTGTACAATGATGGTTTGTCAAATAGTTCATTGTCTTCAAGAGTTAATTTGTTCCCTAAAACCATAAGAGTAGAGCATGGCTTAGAGTCCATCATGCCAGTTTTTGTTAACAGATCCTTGGCATACTTTTCTTGACACATATGGATGTTAGATGTTGTTTGATACACCTTAAAACCTAGAAAATATTTGAGGGATCCCAAGGTTTTCAAGGCAAACTCATCCTTCAGCTTGTGCACTATTTCTTGGACTAGTTGAGAGCTACTTCCAGTCAAAAGGATGTCATCAACATAAACTAATACATAAACCACTAGATCATTGAGATTGTAAATGAATAAACTTGGATCAGCTACTGAACTAACAAACCCCCACTTCATAAATGCAGTTTTAAGTTTCTCAAACCAAGCTCTTGGAGCCTGTTTAAGTCCATACAAGGCCTTGACTAGTTTGCATACATGGAGTGGGTTTGCAGAATCAACAAAACCAAGAGGTTGAGTCATATATATTGTTTCACTGAGTTCCCTATTCAAAAAAGCAATGTTGACATCAACTTGTTGGATGTCTCATCCATAGGTGATGGCTAAGCTTAATACAACTCTAATTGTGGAGGATTTAATAACAGGACTAAAACTCTCAAGATAATCAATTCTCGGAGTTTGTTAGATGCCTTTGGCAACTAATCGGGCTTTATATTATTGAATGGAACCATCGGAGTTATGTGTAATTCGAAAAACCCATTAACAACCTACCACATTCATATGAGATTCTGCTAGAACAAGCTCCCAAGTGTTATTTGAAAGTAAGGCACTGAATTCACTCTCCATGGTAGCTTTCCAAGAAGGATGGGAAAGTGTTTCAAGGACACTTATTGGTCCATTATTGTTAAGGTGAGAAGGAGTTGATGTAGAAGAGACTAACATAAAATTATGAAATTTGGCTTTGGACCTAGTAATCATGGGGTGATTGTTTAAAGGTTTTGACTCAATTGGTAGGTCAACTATAAGGTTAATGCCTTCAGGTGACTCTAAATGTGGTGCTAGATTGTGTGGTGATGTACTAGCTAGTCGAGATAGAGGAGGTTTATTAAGCTGATCTGCTAAGTCAGATGATTGTGTATCAAAAGGAAGTTCAACTATAAGATGAATAGCTTCAGGCGACTTAGAATAAGGAGAAGACTCACTAGTTTGGTTAACAGTAAGGCTGACAGAGGTGGACTTATTAATCTGACATGTAGGAAGACTAACAGAAGTAGACTCACAAATAGGATTAGTAATAGGACTGACAGAGGAGGATTCATTAACCTAATCTACTAAGTTGGGAGAGTGTAGTAGTGATGAGTTCTTTTGACCATTCATGGATGGAAGGAATGAGACATGAGGTGAATTAATGATGACTGGAAAATGCGGATCAGGAACAACAGGAGACAAAGATTTGGCAGGAAGAACATGTATGTTTGGAGTTAACTGAGCAGTGATAGAATTAGGGGCTAAACCATTATCAGTTAATGAGACAGGAGGGAAAGAAGTAGAGGTGGAACATTTGGGCCGGGTTAGGCGGAGTCAACCCCAACCCGGCCCATAAAAATGTGGGTTAAACCCGGCAGCAACCCCCAAGCGGGCTGGGTTGCACAATGGCAACCCGCAACCCAGTGGGTTACTGTTTTGTCTCTTTTGCAAGAGACCCGGCAACCCGCCAGGTTGGCTATTGCAACCCGACGGGTTGTAACGGCTAACCCGCCAACCCGGTGGGTTGGCTGAAAAAAATAATAAAAATTTTTATTTTATTTTACAAATTACCCCTTTATCCTTGAAATATAGTTGTTTTATAGCCGTTGGAGGGGTCTTTTTTGTCATTTTTCTTTCCCCTTTTTTCCTATAAATTGGCCCTAAACTCTCACATTTTTCTCACAACTCAAATTCTCTCATTCTCTCATATTCTCTAATCTCTAATCTCTCAATTATTCATTTATTAGTTTTTGCAATTTGCTCGTATTTTAATTTTTATTAGTTTTTGCAATTTTTAATTCATATTTCCAATTTTCCAAATTCCAATTTCCATAGTCCAATTCTCTTTCTTTAATTTTTATTTCTTCTACATCAATTTTTTTTTTTTCAACTACAATGGATAGATATTTCTCTCCCATCAATTACAATGATGACGGAAACTACTATCCTAGTCCTAGTCCCGTTGATTTTACTAACATAAATGCAGGAGGAGATTCAAATAGTCTCGCTTTCCCATTCTCAGAATCCAATACACCTCAAACTATGCCCCCGATTCCAACAGCTCCTGATGGTTCTAGAAGTCGTCCTCGGAATTGTTGTGCTCGTCCAACTTCATCTCAAGCTAAAGCGGGATCATCAACTGCCGCCGGAAGCGAAGACAGACACACATCAGACGTTTGGGTGCATTTCGACAAGTTTTATGAGATAGAAAATGGCGTTCAAGTCAAGAAAGCGAGATGCAAATATTGTGAAAATATTTATAAAGCTGATTCAGGTAATGATACTAGTACTTTAAAAAAGCATGCTAATAAACATATTAATCAACATGGAAATAGAGAAAGCAATCAAACTCAAATAACTAATATGGGTACTAATTGACGTTATAGTTCTAATGTATATAGGGAATAGTTAGCTTTATATATTGCTGCAACTGATCAACCTATTAATATGGCTGAAGATAAATATTTTGAAAGATTTGTTCAAAATTCATTTTTTTCCAAGATTTAAAAGTTATTCTAAAACTGCAACTAGAAATGATTTAATAAAATTGTTTTAAAAAATGAAATTAGAATTAAAAAATAAAATACATACTTGTCATGTTAGTGTGGCTCTAACTGCCGATATTTGGAGTGATAGAGCTAAACAAGATTATATTTGTGTGACTAGTTATTATTTTGATAATGAATGTAAATTAAATAAATCTTTATTAGGATTTAGATTAATGGATGTTGATCATAGTGGTGAACAAATTTATAATAAAATTGTTGAAGTTTTAGAAGATTATGATGTTGTTAGTAAAGTGATAAGTTTAACTTTAGATAATGCAAATTCTAATAGTAAAGCTATAGATTATTTTCAAAGTAATTATCCTTTATATAACAATTTGAAGTTTTTTCACCAACGTTGTGCATGCCATGTTATTAATTTAATTGTGAAAAGTGGTATGAAAACAATTAAAGAAAATATTAATAGAATTAGAGATTGTTTAACTTGAATTACTAGTAGTAATAAAAGAAATACTGAATTTCAAGACGCTTGTATAAAATCAAATATGTCTCCTAGAACTTTTGCATTAGACATGCCTGTTAGATGGAATAGTACTTATTTAATGCTTGATTCATGTTTACCTTATGCTAATATAATTAGTTATTTTGTAGCAAATAATAGAGGTCCTCATTATTTGGTAGAAAATGATTGGCAAATAGCTAAAGTATTTCATTCTTTTTTTTTTAACTTTTTACCAATCCACTTTACAACTTTCTGGTATGTATTATCCTACTAGTCCATTGGTAATACATACAATTATAAAAATTTTCGAGTTATTTATAAAAAATAAAGACAATGTAATTTTAAATGCACCAATAAAGGCAATGGAAATTTTTTTTTTAAATATTGGGAACCCATTCCTTTTCTTTATTGTTTAGGTGCTATATTTGATCCTAGAATTAAATTAGCAGGTTTAGAAAATGGTTTTGACAATTTATGTGAAAATTTACAAACCCAAGCATATGCCAATCAAATAGGAGAGGTAAAAAATACACTTTTTGAAGTATATTTCCAGTATGAAAACAGGTATGGGAACCCACAAAGAGGCGAAACATCCAGGGAAGCTGCATCAAAAGAAACAAATGAAGACTTCTACTCTTGGGGTGCATTGAATAGGTCGAAGAGGACCCGAATCCGAAGCACAACCTCCTCTTTAGAAGCTCCACCACCAACAACAACAACTAATGTACTGTCTTCCATGCAGTCGCAGAGTAATGAGCTTCAACAATATTTGGCAAGTAGATCCACAACAGAGAGCCAACATTGATCTCTTAGATTATTGGAGAGCCAGAAAATGTATTTTTCCGGTATTATCAAGACTTGCCTTGGATGTTTTCGTTGTTCCTGTCTCAACCGTCTCATCCGAACAAACATTAGTGCAAGTGGAAGAATTTTAAATGAAAGGAGGACTAAACTTTCACCACTAATGATTGAAGTCCTCACATGTCTTCGAGATTGGGAACGGTCGCGCCATCAAGGTCAATACGAGGTTGTCGACGATACTTTAATAGAATCATTTCAATTTTGTAATATAGATGATACGGATGAGGAAGGTCCTAGTGAATCCCAAAATTAGTTGTTTTGTAAATTGTAACTTGTAAATTAATTGTCAGTTATTGCACTCTTTTTTCCTTACCAAGTTTTTGTCCTACTGGGTTTTTCTTGGTGAGGTTTTTAACGAGGCAATAATTATTGTAATTTTTTATTTTATTTTTTAATAAATGAATAAATTTAATTATTCTTATATTACAATTTTAATGTATTAAAATTGAATTAATATTTGGAATGTTAACAAAAAATTAATTAATTTAATTTAGTTATTGATATTTGAAAAGAAATTAACAATTAACTAAAAAAAATTACATTTATAAATTGTTAATTATTCATTTGAAAAGTTAATTAAACATTTAAACTTAAATAAAATAAAACAAAACAAAATTTAAAAAAAAAAAAATTCAAAAAGCGGGTTAACCCGCGCCTAACACGGCGGGTTAGGGTTGGCGGTATGGGTTGGGTCAGCCAATTCTCTAATATTGGCGGGCCTAACCTAGCCCGTCAATGTCACCGGGCGGGTCAGGCCCGACCCACCATTTGCAGCAACCGCAGGCCGGGTCGGGTCGGGCCGGGCGGGTTGCTTTTCCACCTCTAGAAAGAAGTAAGGACTGCTCGAGACTGAAATAATGAAGAGGAAGTAAAAGGAAAGGTAGATTCATCGAATTTATCACTTTGACATATGCAAAATTCTGCCATTAGGAGCCATGCCTTTGTATCCTTTGTGATGCATACTATATCCAACAAAAGTGCATTGACCATGTGAAAATCAAATTTATGAGAATTGTATGGCCTAAGGTAAGGGTAGACTACAGAACCAAATACTCTAATAGTTGTGTAATCAGTAGGGCTACTTAACGAATCGAGCCGCTCGCGAGCTGGCTCAGCTCGGCTCGTTAATTGCTCGATTCGTTTGATAACGAGCCGGCTTGACTTGGCTTGTAAGACAGAACGAGTCGAGTTCGAGCCATGTTTGGCTCGGCTCATTAGGCTCGCGAGCCGAGCCTAGCTCGAAAAACCAGGGGGTTTTTTGAGGTTTTCTGAAGTAATGGGATTTAATTGAAAATTATGCAACACAAGTTTTAAAAAATAACAAAATGGCCCCCGTTATTAAAATCCCCAAATCGTCGATTTCCTTCGCTAGATGAACCCTTGCCGTAAAAGTTGAAACTCTCCCAAACTCATGCTTTTCTTCGCCATCATCAGCACAAAATTTTGTCGGATTTTCATCGCATTTCTCTGTTCTCCGTGAAAAGGATTTGCGACGCTGTCGACTATCGATTTCTCGGGGTAAGGTTGTTTGTTTTGGCCTTGTTTTTTGATTTGGCAACTTGTGAAACCCATATGTGATTGATTTTTGTGAACGATGTCAATGAAATTTGAAGTCATTTTTTCGTGAATTGTTTCTCTGTAGCAGGGGGCTTTATCCTGTGAAAGAATTCAGGGAAGAGTAGTCTGCCATGTTGTGATCGTTGATCATGGTGGTGTTGCTGTGAAACCCATACAAGGTTAATGTTTGTGTACTATCTGTGAAGAGTAGTCTGACATGTATTGGGTCTATTTCATTGTTTGTTTAAATTGCTTTACTAAAATTGTTATTGTTTGTGGTTATGGTTGTGTTGTGGACTTGTGGGACAAAATTGAAATTGCAAAGGAGTTTGTTAATTTGTTTGTGGACTATGGTTGTGGTTATGGTTATGGAATTCTACTTGTGGGAATTTGTTTTACAGTAAATAATAGAAGGGCAATTTATAAATTTGTTTATGGAATTGTAGTTGTGGACCTTGTGGTTCTGCATTTGGTGGTGGGGACTGGGGGCTTTGTTATATATTAAATTGCAAAAGGGTAAAGGGCAGTGATGCTTAAATTGCAAAAAGGTAAAGGGCAGTGTAATGTAAAATGGGAAAAGGGTAAAGGGCATTGTAATGTAAAATGGCAAAAGGGTAAAAGGCCGTGTAATATCATGGATGATAATGTTTAGAATGAAAAAGAAAGTTTTCTGGTGCTCTTTGAAAGTGTTGGAAACAATAGTTTGAAAGTTATAACAATAAAATATAAATTTTTTTGGCATATTAGGGGGACAAATCTTGGACTAAAAAGTTGGAAAGATATTTATAAATGTGATGGTTTATAAATCTCTTTCCAACTAAGTTAGGTTTATAAATCTCTAAAGAACCTTTTCAAAGGTGGGTCTAGTAATCATGTTTGGAATCCTTAGACTGAACAGAGTTGAGGAATTAAAATTGTTGAATGGTAAAGGGAAGTGAAAGAGTAAATTGCAAAAGGGTAAAGGTGGCGCGATAGAGTACTGAGAGCTAAGAGCTGATTGCGATCTGGGAGTTAGAAGTTGATCCCGATTTGATAGGAGCTCGACCTGAGAGCATAACGAGCTCTACCTGAGAGATCAACCTGAGAGCATAACGAACTCGACCTGAGAGCATAACGAGCTTTACTTGAGAGATCGACCTAAAAGCATAACGAGCTCTACATGAGAGCTTAAAAAGCTCAACCTCAGAGCATAACGAGCTCAACTAGAGAGCTTAACAAGCTCCACCTCAGAGCATGATGAGCTCAACCTGTGAGCATAACAAGCTCAACCTGAGAGCATAACGAGCTCAACCTGAGAGCATAACGAGCTTAACTTGAGAGCATAACAAGCTCGACCTCAGAGCATAACGAGCTCTACCTGAGAGATCGACCTGAGAGCAAGAGATCAGCGATCTGAACATGCGATTTGAAGCTAAAGATCAACTATTTGAAGCCAAAGATCAGGACGATCTGGGCGTGCGATCTGTGATCTAGCCATGCGATCGAAAAACTTTGACACATGTGATTTGGCCACTTGATTGGAGAACTCTGACACATGTGATCTAGCCACGTGATCGAAGAATTCTGACGCGTGCTATCTACGATCTGGCCACATGATCAGAGAACTCTGACACAGGTTTGAGACCTGCATAGGCCACCAAACTGTTGACGCTTGATTTTGGACGCCAACGACTCGCACTTGCAAAGTGCTGAGAGGGTCTTCGAAATTACATGTGATGGATTTATGAGATTTGAATATGGAGCTGAGATTATATATGTTGCAGAAAACATAAATAATAGGCTAACAAGAGAGGTTTTTATAGTGGTTCTGATGCTTAAACAAGCAACTCCTACATCCACTATTATTTTATTGATCTCTGACTATTTCTATGATATTGCCCGTAAGACATACAAAGATGAAGAAATACAGTGTTTACAGAGAGAAAGAATTGAGTTCAAATCTATGCCTAGCTCTCATATGTCCAACCTCTCTTTTCAAGAAGAGAAGTGCCAATTAATATACCCCTGAACTCAATGTAATGAGTGTTTTACAAGTTGTCTTGACACATGGAAGGCTCTCATCCATTCATCTCTTGAAATAAGATAGGGTTGGTATGAATATCTTTAAGGAGGTATGAGCTTGATAGCTAGTACAAAAAGACATTTATTGAGCTGACATAAGCATGACTTTTTAGGCATAACACTCCTCATTTATTGGACTTCACCTGTACACCAACCCCCATCGCCGAACCCACATACACTCTAAGTTCTTCAGCTACAAACTTCCTGAATCTATTGTTCATACTCCTGACACTATATTGCTAAGGTTTCTGGTGGCGGTGATCCATTTTGTATGATAAGTAGCTGTGCATTATTAATGCAACATTTTTGTAGGAACATATAAAAGATCATTTAATATTTTATGACACTATATGGTTGTTGAGTAATATTAAAGACATAAAATTGGTATTCGAGAGTTATTACCAAATTCTATGATTTTAATATCTATCAAGTATGTATACATATAAAAAAAAAAAAAAAAAAATTCTGTAAATGAAAAACAAAATTAATTAATTCTTGGTAAAAATGATGATTTGGGAGTGAGTTGCATACAAAAACTATATCGGAGTTCACTTGAGATAAGTCAAGGGAAAAACCAAAAATTAATTTTCAGGAGGGTTGGCAAATTTTTATATATACATAAAAAATTATTATTGATCTTCTTGAACCAAAAAAATAATGTTAATAAAAAAGGTAATAGTAATAATGGTAAGTACTTGTGCATTATTAATGCAACAGTTATCAGAAGATCATTTAGTATTTTAGTTGTTCACTATTTATTAAAAAAATTGTATCAAAAAAATAATCAATATATTGATTTCCTCTAAATCCAATTTGACTATATATCTTATTAAAATTTATTTTTCAAAGGTTTATTTTTATTATTAAATAACTACTATATTACTTAAACATAGGTTAGAAGGCATAATTGGATTGATTTGGTTTTTGATTATTTAACAAATCCAATAATCAATCCAATCCAATTGGATTCTCAAAATTGAGACCCTAATCCAATCCAATTTGATAGGTTTGGATTGGTTTGTTTGAGTGGGCTTGGATTGGGGAAGTGATTTTTAGCGCCCATAATCCCATATAACCCCTCGTTACTAAATACAATTTATATTTTAAAATCTCTTTTTAAACCCCATTTAATACCAAAATTATCCTTTTAGACTCAAATAGATTTTTTCTTTACCCAATTTCCTAATTTTGTAAGGTTTAGATTATCTTTTTTTTTTTTTTTTTTGTTGTCTAACTTTTTTAAAGATTCATTGAAATATGGCAACTAAGATTTAAATTTATAATTTATTTATTTATTTTTTTCCTTTAAGTCTCCTAAACTCAAGGTTTGGTCTTCTTCCATCAACCAACAGCGGTTAAGTGCAAAGTTATGTATTCCTAAAAGAACACCGATCACTCCAAGAAACTCCACCGTAAGTGATAATATATTAAGAGCAATACTATACTTACAATCTAATCTCACAAATTTTCTCTTATAACTTCGACGCGACAACTTGCAATTTGTCAGTTCGTAATGATCTCGTCTGCCTAATTACGAGCTATCATGTCGGTGTTATAAAAAAAGTTTATAAGATTAGGTTATGAGCCAATCTTCATTGATATATTAAATCGAAGGTTTTACATTTTTTTTTTTTTTTTTTTTAATTTGAATTAGTTTATAACTTCAAGTTTAAGAAGAATAACTGCACGGGAAGTGAATCATTGTAAAGAAAGAAGAAAGGCAAGGATATGGAAAATCATATTTGGATTTAATCAAAAAAAATTGAAATAATGACAGAGAAGTGAAAAGTGATTATCTTTTTTTAAAGCAATTTAAAGGATAAATTATGAGTTTTATATATGATAAAAAAGAATAAATAAAAGGAAAATATAAAATAAAATAGGACTGTACTTAGAATTTATGGTGTCTTTTACAGTAATTTTATTTATGGTTAAATTTGTCCAAAATTAAAAAAAGGGTTTTATCAAATTGCGGACACTTTTCAAAAACTAATTACGAAAGGACACAAGTTTTAAAACACACAAAAGGTGGACAAAATTCTGTAGTTG
>CM047742.1:26626547-26677887 GCA_026225825.1 Pistacia integerrima | reverse complement strand
TCTTTTGGAAGGTATAGTTGTTACATTTATGAAAAATCATAAAGTGATCTTGATGTTACGGCATAGTCTTGAAAGTAAATCTTTGCTTTGGTAAACCATTTGAAAGTCTATTGTTTGCTCAAACAGGCAGTTTGATTTAAACAGCAATTTATTTAGTATTGAGTCCATAATTGTATTAGCTAGTAGTTTTACATGTTAAATTGTTATTATTATCTTTTGGAGCAAAAGCCATTTCGAGTGTTTGGTTTCTTCATTTTTCAAAAGTTGCATTATGACCCTTCCACAGTCCCTGTCTAAGTGAATCAAGTGATTGAAGAGATTTCTCAAACAATTTCTAGAATGACTCTTTGTATTGACATAGGGTTCTTGTGAACTTGTGGATATGGGTGAGATAATCCTCGTCAATGGTCATAACTAATGCAGAGCATCAATGTCGGGATCTTTATCCCGGTACTGTTGAACAACTCAGTGCATAGTTTCGAGGAAATAAAACAACCAGGAAGGCACTGAAACATTATGTATTTGCTGCTCTTTTTTGATTGCTTATGTTGTTTTGGAATAATGTTGACAAATAACTTATGCTTCTAAATTGTTAAAACTTTCTATGCTTATGCACAGGCAATTCAGATGCATTGGGGACAGAGCTCCTGGAGAGTTTATTAAAGATGGCTCCAACCAAAGAAGAAGAACGAAAGATAAAAGAGTTCAAAGATGAATCGCCATTTAAGTTAGGTCCTGCTGAGAAATTTCTGAGGGCAGTGCTTGACATACCTTTTGCATTTATGAGGATAGATGCTATGCTTTATATTGCTAATTTTGACTCAGAAGTTGAGTACCTTAAAAGGTCTTTCGAAACCTTACAGGTAAATATTTTCTGTTTCCCCTCTCTATTGCGCATGCATGCACATATGTTCATATTTGGTTAAGTTATTTGTGTTTCAAGGTTGGTTAGGATAATTCCAAATTGGAACCTATCAAACATGTCACGTGAACCTTACTGTTCCATTTCCTGGAAGCAGTCAGACCTTGAATTTTTATTTATGTTAATGTGAAATTCCTTATGCCATGAAGGCTTATCTGAGAGGCTGGAGAATGAATTACAAGTGCTTAAAAAGAAGTCAGAAGTTAAAGAATGGGGATTAGGAATGAATTTCAACATTCTTCCTCTTTATAGCAACTGTTTTTCTTTTTGAAGCAAATCAATTTTGGCATTTAGAAAGCATATGATGAGCTTGAGCTTGTGATAGAAGTCAACTGTAATCTCCTGGTCCTTCTCTCTCCTTTTACCATCATTCAAAGACGTAGTCTTAGTGGAACCATTTCAGCTGATATTGTCAGTGATCTCAATCAATGGTTTAATGCTTGAGATCATTGTGTTGAATTATGTTTGCAAATCTTTCATATGGTAAATGAAAATGCTTGAAGTGAATCTTCTTCCTACTGCTTCTATTGCTAGAAACTCAAATCTAGGAAATTCTTTTTCATTTTAAGTGAAGGCACTTGTGTTGATGGAGGTGTATTGAGAGAGAAAAGTATCTGACAAATTAGCCTCATATATTTGTATTATAATATAAAATTTCCTGGGTGCTGGTAATAAATCCGTTTCAATGTTATGATGTTAGACTGCCATCCTCAACTACCAGTTGTTCTTATCCACCATGGATGCTAATGTCTTTATTTGAATTGATACATGAAGAGTTTTGCATATACCGTATGCATTCATTTTCAAGCTGCTGCTTACATATGTTTTCTCTTTGTGCAGGCAGCTAGTGAAGAGTTAAGGAATAGCAGAATGTTCTTGAAGCTTTTAGAAGCAGTGCTGAAAACTGGGAACCGCATGAATGTTGGCACTAATCGTGGGGATGCACAAGCCTTCAAGCTGGACACACTGCTAAAGCTTGTTGATGTTAAGGGCACTGATGGGAAAACAACTCTCCTGCATTTTGTCGTACAGGAAATAATCAGAGCTGAAGGTTCTCGTCTTTCTGGTGCCAATCAGAATAAAAAAGCAGAGAAAACAGAGCAGTCTAGTTTTCAGGATGATGTTCAATTCAGGAAGCTTGGCCTGCAGGTTGTTTCGGGTCTGTGTGGGGAGCTCACCAATGTGAAAAAGGCTGCTGCTATGGATTCTGATGTGCTTAGCAATGAAGTTGCAAAACTTGCTGCTGGAATCAGAAAGATTATGGAAGTGGTGAAGTTAAACGAAGAAATTCCATTTAAAGAAAGCAGTAGAAAATTTTCTGAGTCAATGAATGCCTTCTTGAAGAAGGCAGAACAAGATATTGTAAGCATCCAAGCCCAAGAGTGTGCGGCCCTCTCTATGGTGAAGGAAATAACTGAGTATTTCCATGGGAACTCGGCAAAGGAAGAAGCTCATCCATTCCGGATTTTCATGGTTGTAAAGGACTTCCTTTCTATCCTTGATCAGGTATGCAAGGAAGTTGGCAAGATCAATGAAAGAACAATATACAGTTCAGTCCGACCTATGCCAGCAAATCCGACAATGCCGCTGGCTTTTCCTGTATTCAGTGAAAGGCAACATCATGGTTCCTCAGATGACGAAGGCTCAACTTCATCTTAGTGTCAGATCCTGGCCTCAGGTGACTCTTTTTCTGCATTTCTGTAAGCTCACCTGGGTGCTTATCAGGAATTGGTGGTGAAAACAGGTTGGCTTTCCGATGTAGCTTACCAAGTAGCTGCCCTTTTGTGTACTTATATAAATATAACATATATATATATCTATATATTCTCAATACAGAATTTTGGAATTGTGTTATCTTGTGTAAGGAAGTAATAAGGTAGTATTTGCCAGAATACTAGGACTTGATCTTGTAAATCTGTCAGAATCTGAATCCAAGCTTCTGCTTGTTCAGCAAAAGAGGCAACAGCAATCGTTCTCATTTGCCTTTTCTCATTTCACTGTTGATTTTGTTCCCAGAAAAACTAGACTGATAAGTTATTTGTGGGTATAAAAAGGTTTAGTAGACAGAAGGCTGGTAATTAGTCGTTGGTTTGGATTTTTCATTTAGTTAAGTTGGTAATTTGTCATCAGTTCTAAGTCTGCATTAAACAAAAAATTAGGACATCTATAGGTAAGAATTGCGAAAAAAAGTTAAAACCAAGATTGATTATTACTAGGTTGAACATTACTAATGGTTTTAAGGGACATGAAGTATGCAGAAAATTTGCTGTGGAACGCTTGAATTAGAGCATTAGGTGGAAAATTTTCAGTGCAGGGACTTGTTAAAAGCATCCTGCTTTCTATAAGAACTGAATGGCAAAACTCTTCAAATCACATGAATGTACCACTGATTTGTATTATGAACTGTTATGAGAGGGTCGGCCATGTCTGTCTCATTAAACCTTCTCTCTTAAAATATTTTAAGAGAGAACGCCGATGAATTTTTTTTTTTTTTTGGGGGGAAGGGGGAAGGGATACTTGGACTAGTTTATATAATTATATGTACTTTAAGTAATCCTTTGACCTTGAACAAAACTTTCAAAATAGAGCAAATCTTAATATTAACAACCTTTCTTGTGATTCGAATTAAAGACTGACCCCAAACTTTTATCACTCGATTAATCCATTGTTGGTTATTCATGAACTCTACATTTGATCCTGAATTTTGAAACCCTTCTCCATACATGCATTATTGGAAGTTATAATTTGATTGGGTTCTACTTTTATGTTAAGAAAGGGATACTACGGTACTACCAATATGATATGGCTAGTATAATTTATACAAAAGGCAAAAATTAATGTACAAAAAAGGAAAAAAAAAAAAAGAATAATATTATTTCTTTATAGAAAAAAAAAAAGAACTTGTAGAACTTAAGAACAAACCCTGGTTCTTTGGTTAATCCTTGTCTTACTTTGCCAGAAAGAAACTTGGTTATGTTTTTGTCAACTGGGAGCTCTCGGCATCCATACGTTCCAGCACCCGCTGCGCTCCTGCTTCTTAAGTTCATCCTTGTCTTACTTTGCCAGAAAGCAACTTGGTTATGTTTTTGTCAACTGGGAGCACTCAGCATCCATACGTTCCAGCACCCGCTGCGCTTCCTCTTCTGTGGCAGGTACAACGTTCCGGATGCTCATTCCATCTTTCACTGACTCGGGACGGATGGTAAATGTGAAGTAGAATTTATTTGATAACTGCTCAAATGATAGGGCACGGAACAATAAAACAAAAAAAGTAGGTAAATTAAAAACAAATAATTACTGCATACCAGGATTTGCATCAAATTTTTATCAGGATGGGAAATGGCTTGTGTTTAACCCAACACTTGAAATAATTGATGATGAACAGTGCAGTTCTAGTTCTTATAAATTTGAATTTAGGTGCTCACCTGGCTGGTTCTGAGCTCAGGCCTTGTCACATGAGCTACAACTTCCACATTTATCAGAGGTCTGGCCTGATCCTCGAGTTCGGTATATAAAACACAAGACTTGAGACGGAGAAAGTTTCCGACATCCACCTGCATCAGCAGAAGTATATTAAGAAAATTAAGCAATAATTCCTGCTCACTGCCAGTGCCCCAACCAACGGAACTTATTTAAAGGGCAAAATTTCCAGCCATATAAATTAATTGTCTGTCTTTGACCATCAACATTGATGAGTAATCTCTTACTCGCTCCCCTTTTGCAAAATCTGCAATCTTTAACGAAGTAGATGAATTGACATTCAACTTCTAACCTATGACAAGACTCCAACATCTAAATTCACCAACATCACTTGTGTGTACAATAGTAACACCACTTTCTCATCAATCAGAATACCTTTCTCCCTTTCCGAAAGAGAAACTTAAAAGGAAATTTAAGACACTCTCAGACGAAGTTGTAAATCGAACAAGAGCAGTCACAATAAATTATCTTAGATGTTAGCAATAGGAAAGTGGGTACTCACAGGCTTAACAAAATCAACATGATCAACTTCCACAAAGCGTGGCGCTGAGCCAGCAAATGCATAAGCATTTGCAAAGGCCAGTTCAAATGCTTTACGCATCAAAAATCCTCCAAATATCCGACCTTGAATGTTCCTCTGTTGTGGCTGGCACATCAAGGAATTCTCATGATAGGTATCCCTTATAAGAATGCTATCTCTATCTGCCAGTGCTGGCATGTCAGAAAAGACTCGCCCTTCAGCCAACAATGCATTAAGCCTGTCTTTGTCCTCATTTCCAATAGTCATTCGATTTTCTGCTTTCTTCTGTTTCCTCATTTTGTTCCTTTGTTCCGCTTCTTCCCAAAGCAATTTCTCTTTTTCGGTCTCGGGCAAGATCTGGTTAAGTGGAGATGATTTTCCTGTCTTGGAATCACGAGCCACAAATGTGAAGTTCGCCACAAGAGCAATGTTTTCTGATGAGTCTGCAGTATCTGCAAAACAAGTTTTATTATTAAACATAGCACCATGCAGCAACTAAATCCAGTTAGGACTTTTAAGATCTGAAAGATAAATGAATATTGTGTAAAATGAGGACACGTTTTTCAGACAAAATGTAACGCATGTCAAGAAAATTTTGTTATATTCTTCCACTAAGTTTTATAATCAACTCGGTTGTCGACTGGACACATTTCCAGTTCCAGATAATATTTTACGTTGCTATCTTTACCTTATATTATTACAAAGCTCACAGTCATATCATACGATTAGTTCAAATGAGATCTATGTTTGCTAATGTCTTATTTATTCTCCCACTAAGTTCTTCATAAGAAACAGACTTAAATTCTTCTACTAAATAAAAATGTATATTTGGTCCATTTCCACTTTGAAGCGCATGGTTACCAGAAAAAAGTATATTAGATAGCAGGGCACTGAAAAAAAACAATGAAAGGTGTAGCGAATAACTAGAATCTACAACCCAAACAAAGATGATGCAAATAACCATTAACTATTTTGGAGTACCTTCAGTGGACTGAGTCACTTCAAGTTGAATCTCCATGGATGACCGCCCAACCCAGGTAACGGCTCCGGCTATTTTCAAATCAGTGTCAACTCGGATTGGTTTTTTCATCACCATCCTATCAACAGATGCAGTGACCAATAATATAGGCCTTGTTGCACCATCATCACTGCAACAGTGCTGGTGCATAATCAAACGAACTAATTAAAAAGATTTGAATTGTTTTGCATAATTTACATAACAACAATGAACTCGTTGTGGCATTAGCAACTCACAGTTCATATCAAATAATCAGAACCCCCCAATGGCCAGGAAAGCATGCTTATTTGAAAGAACTTGTCTTCCCTATTAATTATAAATAACCAAAATCTACTTCGGAAGACTGCATTTTAAGCTGCAATGGTGAAACATATTTTAGGGCCACGAATCATAAAGAGCATTTTGTGAATAGGAAATGGAACTAATAAATTGAATTAAAAACCATCAAAACACATTGAGAAGGTACCAGCCATACTTTATAATAGAAGGATTTAGCTGAATAATAATGCATCTCCTAAAACATCTTCAGGTTTGAAATGCACAAATCTTAGACATGGCAGAAGCTCCTTATGTGAGACACCAGTCAAGGACTAATTTTGTACAATAACTCAAAATTTTTAATCCACAACTACCAAAATACAAGCCAATAAAAATCTAAATCCAGAACAAGTAATTATCACCAGCCAAAAAAAAAAAAAAATTTCCCTTAAAAGAACTCTTTTCAGAATTCAGAAGAGTCTTAAAGAACTTGGTACCTTATATGAAATGGTTCCAGCAAGAGCATCAAGATCCTCAAGCAACTTCCCCATTCTAATCTCATCCCAAGGATTCCTATACTGCTCTTTGAGTATAAAATCACTTGAAAACTTATAAAGAATAGTAGTCCTGCTCTCTGATGGAGTTTTGGCTTCCAATTCACTTTGAGAAAATGAATCAATTGGCTTTTCCCCTGGCTTCTCAAACATCCTTGATCTTGCTTCCCATAAAGCATTTGTTACAGGTGAATGGTACATTCCAGGCCACAAACTGATTGGTTTTCTAATTGAAGAGCCTGCATCTATAGGCTGCTGTGATGAGCTCTCAAATTGAGGATTTGTAGTTGAAAAAGCACTTGAATTTGAAGAAGATAAACTGGGTTCTGTTGGTTTGGAATAAGGGTCCGAAATTGTCTCTGAAAACAACCTCCTTTGCTCACAAGACTTGTTTCTTAACCCAAAGTTCCACTCATTACATGAATACCCCATCTGTGTATTCCTAAATTCATGATTCAAGTGATGTTTGAGCAATGAGACTGATCTTGCTCCATTGAGTTTTGATTCTTTTGATGAAATACACAAGTGGGTGGTGACAAAATCGGAAGATGACAATGAATTGAATGTGGGGTTTGGCTGTTTTGACTGAAGAAGTGATTGGTTGAATCTTGAAATGGTTGTGGTGAGTCTGAACCAATGGTGGGGAAGTGGTTTTGTGAGGGGTTTCATCATGGTTTAGAGAGAAGTGAAGGAAGATGAAGATGGTGAAGAAAGGGTTTGAAGTTTAGTTTATGAAACATATGAGATACTGTGAATCTGCTTCAGTTTTAACTGGTTTGGTTTGATTTGGTTCCATGATTGTAGGGGGTAGATTTGGTCGCCAGATTAGTCACTTTGACAAGATTCATTGATTCATTTGGGGATTCTTGTGGGTTTCGTCCAAGATGGGTAAAGTTTAAGGGTATGTTGTTTGTAAAATTTTTGTCTTTTTAATTTTTTTAAATATTGGAAAATAGGAAAAATGAAAGCGCCTTAACATAAATGAAAATACGAAATTTATCACCTTCGTAACCCGTAAAATCCATTCAAAATTACCACTTATTTTGTTTGTCAGAGAGAACTTGTCTCAAATATGCCATTTTCGTTTAATCCCGTGATAAAAATATTGATTTAAAATGAAGTTTTTATTTTATAAGAGAGAAGAGATAAGGTAAAGAGAAAAATAGAAATATTGGATTTTTTTATTGAAACTCTCTATATTCATAAATTCTTTGTTTTGCAAAAAAAAATAAATATATATATATATATATATATATATATATTTTTTTTTTCTTTTTTCTTACCCTAATTATAAATCAAATTGAATAGACTTCAAAGTACATCATTAAAGAATTTCTTTTTAGGAATGGATTCATTTATGATAAGAAGTAACTTTACCTAGTTGACTTTTGATAAACCTAGATAAATTAAACAATAAAAATATTAGTGGTAAAAAAAAAAAAAAAAAAAAAGTTGAATACAAATTAGGAAGATGCAATTGTATATATAAATAAACAATAAAAAAAATATTGTTCAATGCATCAATAGTGATCTAATAACGTGGTGTGTATATGTCTCGTGTGATGAAATTACATGATCTTCTTGGATGAATTTTGGTGTATCAACACGGAAAATTACTCTTAAAAAATGAAATGTCTCGGGTAATATCTTTTATCCCATTCATTATCAGATGATGATAACTCATTATTTATGTATTTATTGTATTTTTCTTCTATAAGGAACATCATGATTTATTATATTAGAATAAATAAATAAAATATGAAAAAAATGATATATGTTTATAGATAATTAATCATATGCAATATGTCTTAAGTAGTGTTAAATAAAATTTTCCCTCAAGTTATGGAAATATTTCAACCCGAAATTCCTAAAAAGTTACATTTCACACCCGAGCATTTATTGTATTTTGTATTTACTATAATTTATATATATTCATTCTTAGTAAATGCAACCTTCCCGTAGTTTCAGAAATTTAGTTGCAGTTGAAAACCCTAACTCTCCTCAATTGAAATCCCACATTTGAGCCTCTCACTTCTTCCCTTTTTCCCTCTCTCGAAAGTTAGTGCTCTCTCAGGTAACGCCCTTCTAATACTCCTTTAGATTTACACCAGCTTCTGATTTTGCTTCTGTTTTGTGTCTTTCATTTTTTTTTTTTGTTTTGTTTTTGTTTTGATTTGGGTTTTGTTTTTTCGGCGTATTTTATATGCTTTTGATTCTAGAACACAATCTGATATAAATTGAATGAATTTGGGTTTGCATGAATTCTTGAATTTATTTATTTTTCTGTTTATAAACTCAAATGAACGAACTCTTCTCTGTTTTCAAATTTGCTCACTTTTAAATTGAGCTCCGAAACCCTGAATTAGGTTAATTTAATTACGTACAACCTAGTTGAATCTATTGAAACTTGAACTCACAAAATGGGTCTCAGGATGATTTTGTGTTGGGTGTTAAAAGTTTCCAAGTTGTATAGCGTGGCCTTTTTCAGTCTTAGGGTTGAGCCAGCTTTACCTCTTCTATTTAACTCCTAAGATGGGTTGAATATTTTTTGTCTTTCATGTATTATTATTATTGGTTTTTTTTTTTTGGGGGGTTCATATCCCGGAAATTTCTTAGACCACGCATCAGGTTTGAAGCTGAATGCTAGTGTTGATTACCATATATAACGCGTGAGATATTGAAAATGTGATTGTTTCTCGGTGTAGTTGGGATTATTTAGACAGTTGAGGGTAGACGTGGGCATCTGATCTGAAACTGTGTACTAGTGTTGAACACCATGTATAACTTGCGAGATATTGAAAATTTGATTTTATTTCTCGGCTTGTTTGGGATTATTGACAGTTGTGTGTAGGTGTGTGCATATGATTTGAAACTGTGTACTAGTGTCAATCACCATTTTTAACTTGCGAGATATTGAAAATGTGATTGTATTTTGGCTTAGTGGGGATTATAGAGATAGTTGTGAGTAGATGTGTGCATCGGGTTTGAAGTTGTGCAGTAGTCTTGAACACCATATATAACTTGCAAGATTTTGAAAATGTGATAATATTTCAGCATAACTGGTATCATCAAACACTTGTGTGTAGACGATGTGCAATTTGGATTATATGAATTTTATAAAAAGTGGATTGTGATTTTATCTTTAAGTTTGGGTTTAAGAATGAGTGGAAGCAAATTTTCTTTATTGTTTTATCTAGTCTTTTATTTTTTTCCTTTTCCCATTATTTATTGGGTAGCAAAATTAAAATTTTAGTACAGCAAAGATGAGTACTGGAGGAGAGAAAGGATCAGCAACTACAAAAACGCCAGCAGATTTCCTGAAATCCATCCGTGGACGACCGGTTGTTGTAAAGCTCAATTCTGGGGTTGATTATAGAGGTCAGTCTTCTGACATTTTTGTTGTCTATCTCTGTTTTCTTACTTTTCCCCCTCATTTCTTCTAGTTTGAATCTGAGGATAAATTGTAAAGGTAATCATTCTTTTAGGGTGTGAAGTTTGGTATTATTTTCACGACCTGTATCCTTGAGATTTGTTCTTGTGAAAATCAAGATATGGATACACAGCCTCTGTTTTTGAACTTCCTTTTAGTGGATGTTTTTGAATAACTAAGATATTTTTGAACTCAAACAATAGTTTCAATAATTCTTTCTTCTTCTATTAAAATGAAATGGTTCTTGATATGAATGACATAGATAACCTTCTGATTCTAATTCAAGGAATTAAAGCCTTCATATCAAATGAATGTATGAGGTTGTGGATACTGTTCTGAGTACAAATTATGTAGAAAATAAACAGAAATTATTTAATCGGTTCACTTTCGGATTAGTTGCACTAGGCAATTATGCTTACTGTAATAACTAAGTTTGAGAACTTTGAGAAGTCAGAACAAATACAGTCAGGATACATTTATGTGTAACAAATCTCTTAATTATATTGTTATCATTAATCGGTTCTCTTTCGGATTAGTTGCACCAGGCAATTACGCTTACTGTAGTAACTAAGTTTGAGAACTTTGAGAAGTCAGAACAAATACAGTCAGGATACATTTATGTATAACTAGTCTCCTAATTATATTGTTATCATTGCAGAAAAGATTAGTATATGTCTTGACGGTTTGCCCTTTCATGCAGGTATTCTAGCTTGTCTGGATGGATACATGAATATTGCAATGGAGCAAACAGAAGAGTACGTCAATGGGCAGTTGAAGAATAAATATGGTGACGCATTCATTCGTGGAAATAATG
Source organism: Pistacia integerrima (assembly GCA_026225825.1). Taxonomy (NCBI): domain Eukaryota; kingdom Viridiplantae; phylum Streptophyta; class Magnoliopsida; order Sapindales; family Anacardiaceae; genus Pistacia; species Pistacia integerrima. Next base: position 26,666,891 of record CM047742.1, on the reverse strand, counting down.
GTAATAACTATGGCATTATGTACTTGTAATTTATCAGTAACAGTTATTTGCACTGGCAATAATTGGGTATTTCATTTCTTTTGTGCAGTTCTTTACATTAGTACATCGAAGAGGACATTAGCTGATGGAGCATAAATGTCATCCAAATTTTACTGATCATCTGTAGTCAAGGTTTTTCCTATTAATTTGTCATTTAAGATTGTATGGGTAATTTTGGAAGTAAGAATGTAGTAGGAACCTGTCCCAACTTGATCAAAATAGTTAGACTTACGCATACTCAATATGCGTTGTGGGATGAAGTTTTGATTGCTTGATTTTAAGAGCAACTAGAATGAAGTTTCGATTGCTTGATTTTAAGAGCAACTAGAATGTATGACGATGTTGTTAATTTCCCTGCGTTACAGATGAATTTGTATGAAAAAGTTTGTTGAAATGCATTTTGTTTAATGTGGAAGCCAAATTTCCAGGAAAAATTTGTACTCTCAGAGTTTGGTTTGCAAATTGCTTTGCCATTTGCATTTTGTTGCTTGTATATTTGGTCACTTCTGCCGCAACATTTGTCAGAAATGGTGGAAGCATCAATATGTATTCGAGACATCTTTTCTCTCCAGCGTTCAAACACCTTTACTCATTCGAGCATCGAAGGGTTCATGTCGAACAATTTTTAAGGCAGTGGTCAGTATTACTTATTTGTAGCAGTTATTTAATGGTGACTGCAATTGTATGCTTCATGGTATCGGTTACATAACAGCGAGAGTGAAGTACCGATTACTCGATGTATCTGTGAAATACCATTACCTGATGGCATTACTTAACGGCAAAGGTAATTTACCCTCACTTGTCCCTAAGGAATACGCCGTTATTTAACAGTTGACATTAGACACAGTTAGTTAAAAAGTAAGGCAATCACCGTTATTTAACGGAACCCAGTCATAACCATTTTGCGCCGTCTAGTAATGGCAATAAGGAATTTTCGTTAATCAACACTGTCTTTGACTCGCCATTAGTTAGTGGCAACGATGTAGTAAATCAAAGGGTGGTTCATAAATTAATAAAATATATGAAGTTCGTTCAAAATCTTTTTGTTATAGAATAATTAATAAGAATATAAAATATGAGGGACTAAATTAATATTATGGGAAGATATGAGAACCTGGATGTAGGATTGTTCAAAAAAATCTGTAAACCAAACCAAACTGAACCGAAAACCAGTTTGCCTTTAAAACTAGTTTGATTCCAGTTCAAGATTTTTTTTAAACTGGAAATTCGGTTCGGTTAAAAAAAGGGGGGTTCAAACCGATTAATTGGTTTTGAAGGAGCTTATTGCTTCTCATTCAATTGTACCCCTTACAAAAGGAACGATGGGGCTATTTATACAAAAATTCCACTATTCAACAAATCAATTTTCAATCAAATTGGATAAAGCCAAATCGAGCCATAAATCGTTGAATTGACAAAGATAAATATAAAAAACTTTCCAAATACACTAATATAAAATCTTACACTTCAAATAAGTATCATACTATACATATAATATTTTCATACAACATGAGGTGGTAAAAGATGATTGATTAGTTTTAAATTAAAAATAAACTTTCATCTAATCATCTTTTTTCACATCATGTTGTATAAAAATATTATATATGTAGTATTATTCCTTCAAATAAACTGTGATGAGACATAAGTAAGTTAAGAGACAAGACTAACAGTATCAAAATTTTAATAACCATGACAAGATATAAGGTGTTCAAGGAACAAGGCCAGTTTTTTAAATTTAAAGAAATCTAAAATAAGATGAGTGTGCAAGATCAGGTTTAATTTGCAGAGTAGATGGGTAAAAAGTATTGTTCTAATATATTTTGATAAGAACAATGTAGATGTATATAACAAAATTAAACCAGTTATTTATCTTCTTCATCAACATTGACAAGATTAATATGAGAGATCAAACAATCTAATATTTTATGAAATTATATAGTTGTTGAGAAATATTATAGATATGAAATTGGTTTCTGGTTGTCATTTCCATTCTATGATTTTATTATCCATCAAGTATTTTTTTTTCAATTTGCGATGAAAAAAAATCTTATTAAAATATTGTTAAAATTGTCACTACATGATAATTACTCTTTTACAAGTTACAACAACCTTAAAAGCCTAATCCCTCAGGGTCCTAAAGTTAACGATCGGGTAAACTCTTTAGAGGTTACCCCAATTAACAACCAACTAATCCTTCGAGACCCTGAAGTTAACGATTGAATAAACATTCCAATGGTCACCCTTTATTAGCAATTGAGGGGAATCGAACTCAAGACATTTTGAGTAATACACCAAAAAATTTCTATCACCCTACTTGGCCACCCAGGGGTGGTTAATTTAATCCTATCATTTCTTCAAACTTCTAAATTGAGTTACATTTTTCTAATAAATTCGAAAATAAAACACACTTCTTTTATTTAGACGCGACTCTTCATAATTCTCTTTTAAAGTAATACAACATCATGACTCATATATAAATATATAAAATAAACTCACGGGATAATAACTCTATAACGAAGCTAGAATTTTGATTGATTTGGGAGAATTAGAGGTCGAAACCCATGTTGAAGAGTTGCTTCCCAAACTTTGTAAATATTGGAGATGGAATTTCCACATTCATGCTCTTTCCATCCTTCTAAACCATGCACTATCCCTCCAATTCGCCATGCACTCATCACCCTTCTTGGCAACCAATTCTATTCCATTTTTAATGTAAACTTTAAATTAGCAAAATAAATAATTAAGAAAACTTAAACTAAATTTTGTTGATATAAATCACTAACCTCACAGGAGTCAACATTCTCAAGAGCCAAAGGAGTTTCCATTGCTGGTGTCAAGTGATAGAAGCAATCTTTTCTTATTTTCTTTGGTGGGAATTGTGAGAATGGAATGAATATTGTTCCTTTTTTTGCCTTCATTTGTTCTCCTTTAGACAATCCATCTCCCACTAACCATATCTATAAAAGTTATAGAAAAAAACCAACACTTTATTAATCATAAATTAATGATAATTGAGGCTATAAAGAAATCAAAATTCATAGATTGATTTGATCACCTTTTGAGGGTAACTTCTTGAAAGGATCAAGTTAGATTTGTACTGGATTTTACCAAACGATTTCTTTAGCTTCTCATTCTCATCGTCTCGTAAAGTTACCACCTACAACACAAATTCATTCATGTCATAATTTTTGTTTTTATAGACAATTTTAAATTAGATGAACATATCGTGTCATTTGAGTAATATATACCTGTATACCTCGTTGACAAAGAGTGAGAGCAATAACATACGCGACCTTAGTGAGAGTGCCTCTAAGCACCACTTGGGTTGTTTCTTTAGGTATGACATTGAGCAAAACTGCAACAGCAAGGCTGCTTCCATCTACCACTTTTATTTTGAGCTGAGGATGCCTTTGGACAAATAGCTCACCATACATGTTCAGCTCCTGACCCTGAAAATTTGATTTATTTAAACTTAAAAACAATATTATTATTTTTTTGTATATTTTTAAAATTTTCTAAATACAATGGATGGTATTGCATTCTAACCGAATTGGAATTTGAAATACTTACTTGATTCAAGAGTCCTAGGCTTAATACTTTAGCACCCTTTTTCTCTGCTTCTAGTATGGCCTTTTCAATCGAGCTATTGATTGATTCACTTTGCCATTGCAAGAAGTACTGCAATCAAAATATGCTATGACATTAAGCCAAGGAATTATCCAACTGTTTGTTGATCTCTCATATTTAAGGAAATATCGCTTAAATAACTTGAATAATTTTTGTTAAAGACATGGGAAAGGTCTAATAAGGATTTCTTAGCAATGAAGGGGATTAGAGAAGATCGACCACCTCAAAACTAGAGGGTGTGTGTTTGATTAAATTATTTACAAACCTTATGGGAGGTCAAAGAAATTCACCCAAGTTAAGAAACAAAGAAATTGAGGCTTCTCTTACTTGAAAACAGTACTTAGGTATGGCCCAAGTTTGCAATTTGAAGTCACTAAAACGGTTCCTCTCAACCACAAAAGAAGTACCACAAATCCAAGTGAGCATCATGGAGCATAAGGTCACAGGAAACATCAACCATATATACCATTTTGACGATGATGATTGAGGCTGAGCTGCCATGGAAGCAAATCCTAGCCGTAGATGATAGATTGATTCGGGAGTTGTCAAGTGGGTTAAATACACTAGATCAGGGAATTCTTCTTTCTTCTTCAATGAATCTTCATATAATGATTCTGAAGATTTGTCCATGGAACCATATATAAAATCATACAGAGGCATGAATAATGAGTAGTTGGTTCTGAACTGTGTATGGTGAAGGGAGTGGAACCTGTGGCATTAATTCAAAATTAATTTCATTATATAATGTTATTAGAGCATTAAAGAACAACCCAATAAAAGATAAATCATAAATAATACTATGTGTACGACCCCTGTACATAAATTGACATGACACGAAATGAGTTGTTTGGTGTATATAAAAAGTTGACTCATAATAAATGTAGATGAATAAAATGTCAGCCAAATTAAGATTGTCTACGCGATTGATGAGTTTGCATATTTAATGTATCTATATAGTAGCATCACTCTAGATTCATATAATATGTATAATAAACAAGATGTATCATCAAATGTGGGGATTAGGAACCATATGGAGATTCGGTAACATATTAAGTTAATAATTTGATCTAAAAGTTTAAGTTATAAGATAAGAGTTTAACATTAATATTATTCCAACACACTCGTATAGATATGATTATTGAAAATTCTCATATATGTAACACACTCATTATACGATAGTTTCGCGACACAATTTTTCCGTCGGGACAAATCATATTTCTTTATAGTGAGTTAATTAGAGAGAGCTAAGAGAGACTTACGAAGGAGTGTACATGAGGAACTTGAGAGGTGGAAAAATGGAGAAAAGCCACTTGGGAATGAACTCGAAATTACAGTGTCCCATGTTATTCATGAAGTCGATGTAAGTAATGTAACCAAAGACAGATACCACGGAACCAGTACAAGTGAAGATTGTTGTAAAAATCGGTATTGAGAATAGAATGGAATATACTACGTGCTCTGCAAATGGATGAATCACAGCTGCCACACAAAGGCAAAGACAAAAATCTCTTACAAATCAGGATGTCCGCGGGAGAGACAGACAGTAGACATAAGTGAGGAAAAACAAGCAAATATAAAATCAAAACTGAAAATCAAGAGAGAATTACAGGTGATGGGCTCAGTGACAATGGAGGAATGGTGATGAGAATGGTAGCGAGAGTAAAGATAATGGTGATGAAGGGCTCTGTGAAACCAGTAGTAAAGAAACTCCACTGGACCAGCATGTAGCAGAATAGTGAGAATTACACCATCTAATCTCCAGATTGGCACGTGAGTTCCCCCGGGAAGAGTCTTGCTGAAAACATATATTAGGGATCCATTGAACAATATTTGGTCATCCCTGCCAACATCCAATAGAAAAAAACTCAAAAAATTTTAACCAGATGGTTTGTAGTGATAATAGAACTTGTAATTAATATAAGATTAATTTCACATACATAAGTACTATAGAGTATACTTATAGATAGTAACACAATTTTACAGGTACGGACGTCTTATGTAGATTATGATTTATAGTTTGATTTTTTTTTTTTTTTATTTGAACAGCGATAGATCTGGAAAATTTATTGAAGGGAATAAAAAGAAGAGAAAGAAAGGGGCATATTTGATCCTTACCCCTCAAAAGGAAAAGACAAAGCAACATAAAAGCTAGCTAAATGGTTAGGAAACGAAAAAAAACGCTTAATGCATGCATGAAAGAAGAATACTTCAGTTCAAGCTAAAAAAAACTTGAATAAACCGGTAAGGAGGAAGATCTGAAGTTGGAAAAGTTTTAAGAGCTTAAGCTAGTAGGCGAGAATTAAAAATTATATTAGTACGAGAGGCCCCTCTCAAGAAACTTAAAATTTTTTCTTTTACTACTATAAAGTGACTTTATTAAAGGATATATATTTGACTATTTACTGACCAATTTGTTTCTCTGTCAACTTGTTCAAATTCAATGGACTTCTCAACGATTCTATTGCTGCCTTTGGCTGTCCTGAAACGAGAGAGACTAATCCATATCTGATTGTGAAGAAATCGCCATATAATAAGTGGGAATAAGAGCAAGGTTGAGAGGTCTTTCTCCTTCTCATCCTTCACTATGAATGAGTATATACTGTGAATAACCCAGGGAGCCAAAACTATATACTGTAAACGTTCATCACATCAATCAAATAACAATGAAAGGAGTTAGTCAAATAGAAAGCCAAAAAAAATGATAAAATAATGTTTACTTTAAAGAAAACCTTGAAGTTGCCGAGAGGCTTCCATGGCCAATCAGTGAGAATTCCTGGTTTAGAAGCCATTATTTAGTTCACTTCGCCTAACAGCATGCATATGAGAGTGTGAGAGGGTGAGTGCGAGTGTGTTATTACATAGTGTTTCGATGAAGCTATCAATATCCTGACATTTATGTCTAAGGTAATTTATTGTAAAAAGAGAGTAGGTGACGCAGTAGTTACCACACCATTGATACCATAAACAAACAGATACGTTCATGTTATTTTGGTTTAATAATTTTCCAATCATATTAATTGTCAAGATAGTTTCAAAAAAAATTACAAGTGACATAATTATATCAACTTACGGTATGACTAACACGATGTTGGACAAATGACAAAGTGCCAAAGTTATTGAAGGAAACGCTGTCGTTTAGCTCAAATAATTAACACCCAAAACACTGTCGTTTAGAGTGTTAAAGTCTACTGAATTGAGTATATGTAAAAACAGTAGCACCCTTTCTTTGTTATTAACGAAAGTTCAGTAAAGAGATTTGTGCTTTCTCTGTTCTTACTCTCTCTGTGTTTTTCAGTTCTCTATTTTCAGTTGCAATCACACACACGATAGTCTTATAAATACTTTTTAGATATTATATCATTGAACAAAAGCGAAAGTAAAAATATTTAACTGAGGATGATGTACCATAACTAAATTCAAACAAATTTATTTAGGAAATTGCATATAAGAGAGACAAAATGAAAGTTTCTGAAACAAAGTTAAGCCGAAGTAAAAGAGAGAAAAGACATTTAGATGATGAAATTGCAATTTTGATACAGAAAAATTCAAAATTTTGTACAATCTGGGCACCCCATGCTTAAGGCCGGATGATATGTCGGAATATTGTGATTCGCTTTCTTATTTGATCCTTAGAAAACTATTTAATAAATAATACCATTGTAAATAAGAATAGAATTATGAGAGTCTTATTAGAAATTGAAATATGAATCCAATAAGAAATAGAATGTCCCATATACTACCTATAAATATAAGAGTGAATACCAATTCAAGGTTATGAGAGAATATGAAAACACAAGGTATTTGATATAAGAGTTATCAAACACTATGAGTAGAGTGTCTACAGAACTGAGATTGTTTTTGCTCTAGGTACTTGATTGAGCGTAATTAGAAACTAGGATTGTTTCCGCTCTGTTAATTATGTGTTAAGTTTATGGTGTTCTGTATTTTTATATATCGTGCTTATGAAACTATAGTAAATTTTTGTATATCAAATTATGTCGAACCACATAAATATTGTATCTCTTTGTGTGGTTTGATTTTATTCCTGTATTATTTATTTCGAATGTATGTATTCCGCTGCGCGATTTCCTTATAAATTGTTATTTAAAAGATTTAATAAAGTATGTTATTATTTAATAAAAAAATACGAGAGTACACTATATGAATCTCTTTTTCAATATTTGGCTGCTTACGCCCCACGTGTATTATATTTAGTGGTTGTAACAGAATCAAAAGAGAAAAAGAAAACATTAATATTAATGATAGTGTTCCCTAATTCAAATTTAGTTTCAAATACAACTATGAATCTCTTATTCAATATTAGGCCGCCCACGTCCCATGAGCATTATTTAGTGGATGTAATATAAGCAAAAGAGAAAGCGAAAACATTAATATTAATGATAGTCTTACCTTATTCAAATTTAGTTTCAAATAGAACTAATTTAAGCAAGTCCAATTTCATATCATTGCACTCAACAATTTCAGTGTAGAAGAGATAAGCAACTAAGCACATTAACTATTTTCTAGCATGTTTTTGAGTTGAGAGATTGGACATTATACTTCAGCTTCTTCAAATACAAATTCCTAAATTATTTTTCATGCGTACTCCTCATTTATTGGACTTTAGGTTCTTCAACTACAAATTTCCTAAAATTTATTGTTCATACTCCTGTTTATCGGACTTTACAGCTAACCAGTGCTCTCTCCTTTGTTGAACATTACACTTTAAAATTCATTGTTCATACTTTTCTGTTGGGCTTTGTCGATCTTCAGCCGCCCATTCATTATTTCTGCAAATGGCTAAGGTGTTTATTGGTGGTGATCCACTTAATTTGGTATGATATATTGGACTTTTCATGCATATTTGGTATCATTTTTCATGCATACTTCTCATTTACTGGACTTTACCTGTACACCGACCGCCACTCTCGGTCCCACGTACACTTTAGCTAGGTTCTTCACCTACAAACTTTCCTGAGTCTATTGTTCATACTCCTGACACTATGTTGTTTCTCTAACAATGCATAAATGGCTCGGGTTTCTAGTGGCGGTGATCCATTTTGTACGATAAGTGGTTGTGTATTATTAATGCAACAAATAGGAAAATTATAAAGATCATTTACTATTTTATGACACTATATATATAGTTGTTGAGTAATAGTAAAGACATGAAATTGGCATTTGAGAGTTAAAACCAAATTCTATGCGTATATATATATATATATATATATATATTTTTTTTTCTGAAAATGAAAAACAAAATCAAGCAATTCTTAGTAAAAATGATGATTTGGGAGTGAGTTTCATACAAAAACTATTTGGAGTTCAGTTGAGATAAGTCAAGGGAGAAACCAAAAATTAATTTTCAGGAGGGTTAGCAAATTTTTATATGTACATAAAAAATTTACTATTGATCTTCTTGAACAAAAAATAATAATAATAATAATAATAATAATAATGTTAATAAAAAAGGTAAGCGTAATAATGGTAAGTGGTTGTGCATTCTTAATGCCAACATTTATCAGAAGATATAAAGATCATTTAATATTTTGATTGTACACCAAATATAGTTGTTGAGCAACATAAAAGACATGAAATTGGTCTTCAAGAGTTATTACCAAGTTGATATATTTGACAGAGTTTCATAATACTAGAGGTACTAATGTCAGTTTGAAAAGAAGTAAGATTTTTTATAAAATTTATTGCGATTCAAGTATATACTGGACTTAAAATTTTTCAATTTAATCCAATATATATATATATATATATATATATATATATATATATATATATATATATATATATAATTCAATCTAATTTATACAAAATTAATATCTAATCCAATTCAATCATATCAGATATAAGAAAATTGTATCAAACTGAATAATCATTAATCAATATATTGATTTCCTCTAAATCCAATTTGACTATATACATTTGACCAAGAGAATATTATTGTTATTTGTTCAATTCTGATTTCTGAGCAAATGATGACACGTAAAGCTTATCGCTGCAATACAGACACTTCTTCCAAAATTTTATATTTTCTGTATTTAATAAATTAAAATTAAAAGCTTTAGAGTTAACTCTTATATGGAAATAAAAAAGTAATCTCACTTCTCTGTTTCAGTGTTAACTAGTTTGTTATGCTATCTATCAGAGTTGCGAGAAGATTGAATCAGCGGTAATACTAGCAACTGTTAGGACTCTTTATTGTTCCTGTGTAGCCGGGGACTCCAGAAGGTGTTTGTGGTGTGACATGTCATTTTCTTCTGTGTATATATGTTAGTTTGTTGTGTATTGGTTGTGAAAAAGGTTCATGGACAACTCTCCAGCGTACAGAAACTGATAAACCCCAAATGGTTATATGGATTTTCTTTTGTTTATAACTTCATTTAAAAGCTATGATAGTTTGAGTGATGATACCATCAAAGCCTGTTTTGTACTGTTCCCTATTTCCAGAGGATCAATATATTTCTAGAATATTTTGATAACATAAGTTCTGCACGAAACAAAGTATATATTGTTGGAAGTCTGAAACTTGCATGCTTACTGGAAATTAGTTATCTTCCAAGAATATTATATGATAAACGTGAAAACTTCTTTAAGATGCACGATGTGCTTCCCAACATGGCATTATCTTTCGCTTCTGAAAAGAAGAACGTCATATCGGTAGCAAGATATCTTTGGTTAAATAAAACAGAGAAGGTTGCTAAATGGCAGAGGGCTGTACGGATGTCACTTTGCGCCCTAATATTGATCTTCAATCTAGAACAGCAGTATCTTAATTTAAACATGATTTTGACTTTTAGGGGTTTGAGTAGGTTATTTTTATTTATTTTTTTCTAATCGGAAAAACTAAATTGAATGCCCTTTTGCTGTTAGTTTATGAATTTAAAAAATAAATGGAACGTTGAAATAATTTTCCTAACCAGAATGTGTTGTTTCGCAAAAGATAGGATTGAGAGTCAATTTCATAAAGGTAAAATTGAATGATATTAAAAATAAGAGGGAGTGGAAAGACGTTTTATAAGGCCTATAAAGAAGTGGAAAATACCAAGGGTTGAAATGATATTTAGCAGTTTAATTAGCTGGGAACAAAATTTTTTGAAAACATACATGACTCGAGGAAGGGACTCGAAATGAGCCATCAAACAAAAGTTGTATCCATGTAATATGAGATTGATTTTTGGCTGTGTAAAGTATTCCTTGGTCATAGATTTATGAGTATAAAAGGCAGCCAATGTCCACAAATTCTTAGCTACTTCACATGCGTTTTAGCAAACAAAATCATTCTGAACCCTCTTCTTTCTCTTTTTGTTTCTTCTTGCAGTATATTATACGAAAAGACTAGTTGACTATTTATGTGGTTTCCGTCAGGCGTCGGTTTAAGGCTGGAGTGAGGATATCAAAGAGTGTGGATAATCCACACAAATTATACTTCTGTAGAGATGGTGCTTGTGGGTACTACAGGTTTTGGTGTCCATCAACGGAGTTCAACCTGGTTGATTGCTACATAGAGCTCAAACGAGGCAAAAAATCTGTAGACTGAAGTGGCCAGAAATTAAGGCTGAGATGCAACTTATGCAAGTGAAGCAGAAGAAGATTGAAGATTCCATTGGTGGATTGATAAAGCTGCTAATCATTGTCTTGTTTACAATTAAACCTACCTTAGTCATGCATATTTATTGCCTGCAATTACTTCAGAAATTGAAGCAAAACTTTTAGTATCTATTCGATAATTACTGTACTTTGTTTCTGAAAAGAAGGGGTTATTCACAATCACACGATAGCTAATTAATAAACTTGCAATAGACTCTTTCAAATGATAAAGGACTAGCAGTAATATTAAGTTCTCTTAACACTGGTACTTGATCCGTAACTCTCGTCTGGGAACCTCTCTGCTTCACTGTTTTAACAAATTTTTTGGTTTGTATAACTGATTCTCAGATTTACTTTGCTTAAATGTTTATCAGACGGGTACGTACGTGAAGGAATTCTTACTTTGAAGACTGATTTAACAATATATGTATTGTTCTTGTCCAGCTGTGGACTTCAAAACAGTGCATGCGGTTCGTCTGGATATTTATGCTTTATTTTTTTTAGATATGAAAAATATTCACTTTGAGATTAAATACTGGTTGAGGTCCTTCTAGATAATTATTTATGCTCTATCTTGGGTCTGAAACAAGTTCAACTTGGACTCTAAAATAGTAGAAATTGTTATAGTGGACTATCTTATCACTTCACTTGGTTGACATGGTAAGACTGTCAATGATATGATGATTTATAGAGTTAGTTTTCTTAATCACTCATTATAGTAGTAGTTATTGATGAATTATACAAATTAGTAATTGAACAATCAAGCTAATAGTTGGATGAAAGAGAAAAATTTGACGAATATGTGGTAACACATGCCATTACTTTATTGGAGGTCTCAATATATACATTATCTAGATGATGTGGTAAGGCTGTCACATTACCTAGATGTTTACAGTACTTTTGGTCTTGGGTGTGAAACAATGATCACTTTTGACTAGTGTAAGATGTTCATAAACATGATCAAATTAAATAGTATGAAACTCTATAAACTTCAAATGGCTTCATGTTGTGGGTTTCTATGGTTTCACATGTATTTTAAACTTAATATGCCTATGGTTGTTGTTGTAGTTGCAGTCTTGTAGAAGATTTTATTGTGTTTTTCGTAATAATTTTATTATATATAATTTTTTATTTTGTTTTAGTTTTTTTCAAGTGTTTTTTAACTCCCACCTAATTGACCAATAATATCCCTCATTGCTAAAAACACCTCCTCTATAATAATAATAATAAAAAAAAACTCTTTATACCTCAATTAATAATAGCCCTCTAAGTTTAATTAGGTTTATTTTTCCTAATTTCAAACTTAATTAGGTTTTTTATTTTACACCATTTTTCTCTAATCTCAAACTTAAACAGATTTTTTGTTCATCCTTTTTTACCCAATTTTCTAATTTCAAATTTTGAAACTTACTTTTTATTATTCATATTCAAATTCATCCCATTGTCTGATTATGTTTTCATGGTTGTAGTATTATATTTTCATCAAATAAATAAATATTTGAAATTTAAAAATTTTCAATAATGGTTAAAATTTAGGGTTAGGGTATGAAAATTTTGGATTAGGGTTTATGTAAAATTAAAGGCTAAAAATTATAATAAAATATAAACTACAGTATGAATATATTTAAAAACCTATATTTAAACTTGTTAAAAGAAAAAATATATTTAAAAATAGGAGATACTGATCAATTAAGTGGGGGCTAAAAATCACTCCTCTTTTCTTTTTAACACTAATTCTGACATTATTTTTTGTCTTGGGATTTCTATTTGAGGAATGAATTATCTCCGTAGAAATGACAAGCAAAAGCCCGGCCCAATTTGAGTTTTGATTCAATCCACCTAAAAAGGAGTTGGGGCTGATATTTAAAACCTATTGGGTTTGTAATGGGTTTGAAGTTTGTGGAGATAGCCCATTTTCCAATTAACATAATTTTTTAAACAAAAACCTTGTAATTGTCAATGCTTGAAAATTTTCCTTTTCAAGGGTTTATTTTATAATTAAATAATTTGGACATTAGAGAATTACTTAAACATAGGTTAAAATGCATAATTGGATTGGATTGGTTTTGAACTGGAATCACCTTAACAAATCCAATAATCAATCCAATCCAATTTGATCAGTTTGGATTGGATTAGATTTTGAATTGGGGAAGCAATTTTTAGCACCCATATAACCTCTATTACTAAGCACACCTATTTTATATTTTAAAATCTCTTTTTAAACCCCACTTAATACCAAGCATTTTCCTTTTAGACTTAAATTAGTTTTTTCTTTATTCCCATTTCCTAATTTTTTAAGATTTAGATTATTTCCTATTTTATTTTGCCTAAGTTTGTAAAGATTTATTGAAATATGACAAGTATAATATATATATACATATAATTTTTTTGGATTAGTTTATAACTTCTAGTTTAAGAAGAACAAACATGCTTGGACTGAATCATTTTAAAGAAAAAAGAAAGATGAAGATATGAAAAATCATATTTTGGTTAACCAAAAAATTAAAATAAGATGAAGAAGTGATTATTTTTTTAATGCAATTTAAAACGATATACTATGAGTTTTAAGTATGATTAAAAAAAAAAAAAAATTGAAAGGAAAATATAAAATAAAATAGGAGTGTACTTAGAATTTATGGTGTCTTTTACAATAATTTTATTTAAAGTTAAACTTGTCAAAATAAAAAAAGGGGTTTTATCAATTTATGGAAACTTTTTTCAAAAACTAATTAGAAAATGATAAAAGTTTTAAAACACGCACAAAAAAAGGGACAAAATTCTGTTAGTTGAAGTTAAATTTAACGGAAAATAATAAAAAGACATAAATGTCCCTTAAATAATATTTAGAGAAAAAAAATTAAAAATTCCGATTATTAAAAAATTAAAAAATAAACAAAACTTTAATATTTAAAAGATAAATTTGTTAAAAAATGAAAACAAATCAACAAATATATTCTAATATTTTAAATTTTTATATATTAAAAATATTTTTAAAACAGAAAATAAGAAAATTAAATAATTAAAAAAACAAAAATATATTCTAAAGTTTAACAATCATTCATAATTTTAAAATAGTTTTAGAATTAAAAAAATCAGCTAATTAAATAGTTAGAAAATTAAAATATAAAAAAAGGATGGCCAGCGGATTTTATTAATTATTTAATTATTTTTATCTAAATATGATTTTATAGTTTTAAAAATATTTTTAAATTTTTAAATACTTAATAAAATGTTTGGATTTGTTGAATTACCTTCTTTAAAGTTAAATCTAACATTCTCTATACGGTTTTGTCATTTTTTTTATCTGTTTTAAAACTTGTGTTCTTTTCTAATAAAACCCCTAAAATAAAAAAATAAAAAAATGGAGGCTACTGATAAAAAAAGATGGGGCTTAAGTAAAATATGTTAAACATGATATTCTTAATGTACCTTCAAGTTATACATATTTAAAATTCTTTTTTAGAGTAAACGACATATTCCCACCCGAGGTTTGGTGAAATCCCAAGCAGATACCCCCGGTTCCATTTATTCTAGATTTCCACTGTTAAAGTAACTCCGTTTTCTTTATTTTAAGAGTGGAAGGCTAAAATAGTCTTTACGATACTTTGAAATTGAAAGGACGTACAAAATAACCGCAAATAACCCTAAATCTCAAATTTCTCTCCACCTCCACCATTTCATCTTCCGCTTTCCCTCATCTTTGCCAGCACCAGATATTTTTCGGTCCTTTTCGATGATGAAGCCCAGATCTAGCTATGATTCCATCTCCCTTCTGCATTCTCCATTTTTTTTTTTTCTTCTTCACCACACGATCATGCCTTTCCCATGAGTGCACCCCCCCCTTCCCCCTCCTCCCTTTTGATTCCAACGTCTTGACCCCTTACCACCACCATCCGATCCCCTAACCCCACCATACCGAAACCCCTGTACCCCCACCCCGCAGATCTCGCAAATCAGCCCTTGGCCGTATTCTGAAATCAATCTAGCTGCCTGCCTTTTTGCCATTTTTTCAGCCTTTTCTCACCCAAAACCACCACCATTTGCCTCCCTAAACCTCCCACAGCAAAACCCCACCCTTTCCTCAGCTTAAACCATCCATCCCCACCTTGAAAATGTGTCAACCATAGCTCAGTTTTTTTACGTGCTGTGTGACTGTCTTTAGTCGGATTCCGATTGCCTCAACCCAAAACGACACCACCTCTGCACTCACAAGCCTCTACCCTTCAAAACCCCCAACCATCCCGGCCACAATTGTCCGTCTTTCACTACTAACACTTAACTTTGGGTTTTGTGAAATAAGTTGAAATTAGAGTTTATTGGATTGTGGAATTGATTTTCAATTTGTTTGATTTTTGATTTAGTTTCTTGTTTGATTTTTTATTTTGATTGTTGTGTTGGGAAAGAAGAAGGGCCGGTTGTGGTGGTGATTTGGTCATCTGGTGTTGGGAAAGAAGAAGGGTCAACTGTGGTGGTGGTTTGCGATGGGGTAGTTTGGCTAGTTGTGGTGGTGGTTTGGAATGAAGTGGTTTGGAATGGGTTGTGAAGAAGAGGAAGGGAGATGAAGAAGAAGAAGAAGAAGAAGAAGAAGAAGAAGGTCCAAGGGTAATTTGGTAAAGAAGACTTTGTCTCCATGTCACAACCTATTTGTCACTAACAACGTCCATTTAAGGGTGGAAATCTGGAATTTATGAAACCAGAGGTACCAACATAAGATTTCACTAAAACCTTGGGTAGGAACATGTTGTTTGCTCTTCTTTTTTATTTTCAATTTGAACAATATATATATATAAAATCATAATTGCCATTTTTAATTTAGGAAAAAAAATATAACTACAATCAATTTAAAAAAGATTGCTCAGTACAACTAAGCACATTAATTATTTTCTAACCCCAATTTATGGTTTTCCGGTGAGACATATTTATAGATAAAGGTCAATAACATCACAATTATACCATAATTGCAATATTACAAAACAAAAACACAAATAAAATAAGTATTTAATTTAATAATTACTTTAATAAGCATTCTTTTTGTTAGAGTTGGTGAACTCTATTTAACGTTAGATACCCATTTTAAAGTGCAGCAGAAGATTTTACCAAGTTGATTAATGGTTATCAAGTTTAAGCATAAATCAACATCCATAAGCAGTAAACATAAAGCACACTAGCATATACATAGTTAGCTAAAACCACTCTTAGCCTACATCCATGGGACCTCATCCAGATTGAAGCAAATCCACTAAACAACAACCATTACAAGATATATTTCAAAGTTGATTTTAGCTACAGCAAAGAGAACTCCCTATTCTAGTTACACTAAACACCACCTTTTGAATCTCTAATGTCTTGTTGCTTCAAAGATCTCTTCAGACCAAGAACACTTATGGACAACGCTTGAGCTCCACCCAAGCATCACTCGCTGAAGAACACCTCCAGCTTCCATGGCTTGAACTCCTTTCAAGCTCTTAGCATAGGAACCAAGTTCCAGCAACAACAAACAATAAACAAATATGAACAAAATGATTTAAGCATCAAACCATATGGAACCTGTCAAGGAATAATCTCTCTGAAGAATTTCAGAGCACAAACAAAATAATATCCAGGTTCAAAAAGACAAACAAACAAGGAAGAGGATGAACTTCCTTTTAGCTCAACAAAGATGAAGGATGATAAGTCTTTTGACACAAAAACATATGGGGAACCTTTAAGAAATAAACCCTTTGAAAGTTTTAGAGAACAAAAAGAAATATCATAAAAAGGTTCACCAAAAAATGTCGTAAGAAGGGAGAAGATAAAGGCCAATTTGGTGCTCCTTAAATCTGTCCAGGTAACAGACAAAGGCTGACCAAAAGCTGGTCCAAAAGAGGAAACATTTTAGCTTTAGTTTAGGACCACGACAAAAGAGAAATAAAGCTAAATTTCCTTGGACCTTTAAGGATATTAAGACACCTAGAAATGGTCCAAATGGCAGCACAAAAGATGCCAAGAAAATATCATAGTTGTTAAGCAAAACTCGCAACAAGTGCCAAAGGACAGTTAGATATGTGATGCTAGCACAAAAAAGAATGTGCACACACTTAAAGATAAAATACAAAAAAATTTGAAACATATAAATGTCTGACATACATGTACATGCACACAATTGTAGTGCACACACACGCACACACACACACACACACATATATATATATATATATATATATATATATAGTGAGCATGAGTCTGTCAGCAGTTTGAGCTGTGGAAAAGGTACTGTTCAAGCACCTTATGAGTTGTGGAAAGGAAAGAAACTTGATCTTTCTTATTTTCATGTGTTTGGATACAAATGCTATATTTTGAATGATAGAGAGAATTTTGGTAAGTTTGATTCTAGGAGTGATGAAGAAGTTTTCGTTGGATATTCTTCCAATAGCCATGCATTCATGATCTATAACATACATTCTGAAAAAGTCTTAGAATCAATTAATGTTGTATTTAATGATGCAGAAGATTTTTTAGAATATTCACAAGAATGTGAATTCAAGACATGTCTGCTCCTCGTGTGCCCACACAAGATGATGTGAACACTACTGAATCACTTGAACCTAAGCCTTTGTCAAATGTGTTGTCACCCCCTTCTGGTGCTACAGTAACTGGATATGCTCCATGCAAAGATTCATCCTCAGATTCATCATTGCAAAATGAAGGGATCAAGCTGGTTGTTGATCTTTCTGATGAAGTATTCAAGGAGAAACCAAAGAAGAAAAGATCCACCAACATGGGTTCAAAAAGCTTATCCACCTTCAATCGTGATTGGAGATCCAAATGAGGTAATAGTTACAAGAAGAAAAAGACAAAATGAAATTACTCATCTTTGTTATGTGTCTTTTGCAAAGCCAAAGAATGTCAAACAAGCTTTGGAGTAATTGAGGCCATGTAAGAAGAATTAGAACAATTTGAAAGGAATGATATGTGGACCCTTGTACCAAGACCTGAGGGAATCAACATAGGTACCAAATGAATTTTTAAAAATAAAACTAATGAGTTTGGTAATGTTGTCAGGAACAAAGTTAGACTTGTAACCCAAGGATATACTCAAATGGAGGGAATTGCCTTTGATGAAACCTTCGCCCCTCTTGCTCAACTTGAGTCAATCCATTTGCTACTTGTTGTTGCCCGTTGCCTTAATATAAAATTATTCCAAATAGATGTCAAAATTTCCTTCTTGAATGGGATGCTCACTGAAGAAGTGTATGTTAAACAATCGATTGACTTTCAAGACCCCTACAAACCTGATTATGTATTCAAATTGAAGAAAACACTTTATGGTTTGAAACAAGCCCCTACGGGCTTGGTATGAAAGGTTGAAAACTTTCCTTCTTGATCATAACTATGAACGAGGTAATGCCAACAAAACCCTCTTCATCAAGCTTGCTAACAATGAAATCGTGTGTGCATAGATTTATGTTGATGATATTGTGTTTGGTTCTGCATCTCATTCACATGAACTTGAATTCATTAGTTTGATGAAAAATGATTTTGAGATGAGTATGGTAGGGGAGTTGAATATGTTTCTTGGACTTCAAATTAAGCAAATGGAAAATGACATGTTTGTTTCCCAATCAAAGTATGTTAGAAACATGTTAAAAAGATTTTGTCTAGAAAATGCAAAGCATGCTAGAACCTTTATGAGTGTTACCCTTAAACTATCCGTAAGATGAACATGATAAAAAGGTAGATAATAAAATGTACTAAGTATGATAGGAAGTATTCTTTACTTAACTGCAAGTCGACCTGATATTTGCTTTAGTGTTGGTGTTTATGCTAGGTTTCAAACTAATCCTTTTGAGTTGCACCTGAATGCAATGAAAAGAATCATGAAATATGTTTCAGGTACGTGTGATTTTGGTTTTTGGTACTCATTTGATTCTAATAATTGCTTGGTTGGATATAGTGATGCATATTGGGCATGAAGTTTGGATGATTGAAAAAGTACTTTAGGTGGATGTTTCTATCTTGGAAACAATCTTGTCACATGGTACAGTGGTAGCATGCCGAATGCTCCAAATTAGTAACCTTACTAATATAACTACTAAATTGCATATAGGGTGAGCAAGGGTCGATCCCACAGGGAATGATTCGATTAAATTCTATATTCTGACCAATAACCACAATGAAAACAATAGAAAAATAAAATAAAATAAAATCCTAAACAGTAAACATGACAACAGAATAATGAAAGGGGTTGTAGACAATGCAATCTAAAGTGAAGTGAATAAATCTCTAATGGTAGAAAATATCAGATTAAAAACAACCAGTTCTCGGTTCAAGATCCACCTAACATACATGGACATGAACTAACTGTAACATTATTCTATCTCATTATTATGGAATTATTGACCCTAGGAAACAACAAGATCAGTTACCTGAATTTTCCCTTAATTGTCACTACTGAAATAAGCTCTTCAATTAGATTCTAACCCTTGAACAACCAAGAATAAGCTCTCTGAGTTTAATTCAATGGCAGCCTTAAGAATTAGGAAAATAGATCAATCCAAGAAACAATCACGCAAGATCGGATTATTAAACTTAGGTTATGTTATTCAAGGTGACAGATTGAAAACTTATTCGTAATCATCTATCATCTATCATCATGTGTTACTCATTGAATAGAAAGAGGACAATAACGTATCATAATTCCTAATTCTAACAGATAAAATTTCGATTAAACAATTTAGCAGGCCATTACTAAATCACCCAAACAAAAATCATAAACAATTAAAACAGAATAACATAAACAATTCCAATAAGAACGAGATTAAGAAAAATGTTATTGAAGTTAAGTTACACCAATGACATGAATTCAGGCTTCAAAATCCCCTTGAACTGAAGAAGAAAGATCAGTTGTCCATATTGACGTAGAAAGTAAAAAACAAAACAAAACAAAAATCTCCACAGCCTTTCTCCCTCTCCTCTATTTAACCTAACAACTCATAAATAAATAACGTGTTTTTCCTCAATTTTGTCTCAGGAAAAACGGAAATTACTTTCCTAGACCTTTCCTAAATGATAGACTTCCAAAACTGTCAATTCCTTATCAGATATGAAAAACAAAATTCGCAATCTAGCTTGCACCAGGATTCTCACAATGTAAAAGAACTTTCCTAGGCTTGGTCATTTCATAAAAGTTGTAGTTCTGGATGTGTAGATGAATTTGGGCTTTTGAATTGTAACGCCCACATGGAGGTACGTAATTTAATTTATGCTCTTATACTTTTAGTTGATTTTTGCTATAGTTATTTTGAGAAAATGCCTTAAACTTGCATTAAGGGTAAAATGGTCTTTTCACTCAAAATTAGTTGAAATTGTGGGGAGTGAAAATAGATAGAATTTCATGGAGAATGCAATAAAAATGAGGGCATTATGGTAATTGAATAAGGGACATAGATGAAATTTTAAAGAAAGTGTAAGGGCAAAATGGGAAACTAATATATAATTTTTTATGTTATATCAAATTAAAGAGTGAAACCCTAGACACTCCTACCCATTTGCACGCCACTTTCACCTCCATATTCTCTCAAATTCTTTAATTCTTCTTCAAAGGAAATTCAAAGGTTTTGGGTGTTTTTGAGTGGATTTTCAATCTTAAGTTTCTATTGGTAAGATCCTTGCACTAAGAAGTGAATTTTAGTTTTTAAAGTGTTGATTTTGATGGTTTATGCTCATAGGATTTAAGAGGAAGAGAGTTTGATCAAAGGAGATTCTTAAAGGGTTGAATTTGCTCATATCAAAGGTAAGTAAATCCTACCCTGAGTATGATTTAAGTTATGTTGTTTAGAGAACTTTCTTTATGCATATATGTGTTATATATAGAATTGTTGATTGATTTGATGTTGAATAGTGATTAGAACCTATCCATGAGAAGTTGTGTTGGTGTAGTTGTTATTTGATGAATGTTTGGATGATATTTGGAAGAATTAAAGTGAAAATTTTGAAATGTGTATTTTGGGCAGATTTGGTGTTAATTATGGAGGACTTTATTCCAAATTTTTGGTGGCCTAAAATAGAGATAGAAGTGTAGCCAAATTAGTGTTGATTTGTGCACATGAATTGTTTGATGAAATGCCAAGAAGAAGTGCATGTATGAGTATGATTATGTGTTACCTTGGGATGTGTTTGTAGATGGTAAAGAATGACATGTTTGCATTCCATAATGCATAATTGCATTTAAATAAGTGAATTTAGAAAGAATTATAAGCATGAAACCATCTACATGCATACATATTCATAAGAGTGTGAAAATGCCCTAAAATATGTTAAAGAGAAAATAGAAAGAAATGAGAATATTAAAGATATTCAAATCTGAATTTTTCTTAAAGAAGTGTAAAAAAAAGATAAAAAGAAGAAAAGGTTGTTGCGATGGGGAGCCGTGAGTGACATAGTCCCAAATGCACGCCGCCTATAGTGAGCGGCCTTAGAATTCAGAAAGAAGAAATGTATAGTCCATTAGAAGTGTGTGTAGATGAGGACTGTACCCAAAATTAGAGAATTCACTCACACGGCCAATGCTCTAAATCCATGCCTCAATTAAGTCCGATCGGCAAGAAAAGAAAGAAAGAATAGAAAAGAAAGAAAAAAATAGAAAGAAAGAAAAAGAAAGAAAGAAAGAAAGAAAGACTAGAAAAGAAAGAAAGAAAAAGAAAAAGAAACAGAAAACAGAATAAGAAAAATAGAAAAGAAAATGCATAATTTATGCATGTGTGCATTTGCATCATGAATATGCATAATACCATGCTCATTATCATAGGTAGTGAAAAATTTGGAAAACAGAGAGCAAAACAAAGAAAGAATAGAGAAAGAACAGAGAGAAGAACAGGGAAAGAATAGAGAATAATCGGGAAATGTGATGTAAGGAAAGAAAATTCAGAATTTTAAGCAATAGAGTGAGAGAAGGGTAGCATAGTGGGTTTACTTACTGAGCCATTAGTGCTCACTTTGTTTTTTTTAATGTTTTGCAGGTAACAGGTGAGTTGCGGTCGCTCGGAACGTCATGCAGTGGAAGGGTTGGGCTACACTATCAAGTTGCTATTTTTGAGAATATTTTGTAAATATTTGTATATAAAGAAAAATTAAATGTGGGCCCATACTTTATTACTTGTATATATATGTGCATTTTCTTATATATATTTTTAATGAGTTTTAGTGATTATTTTACGAGTATACTAGCTAGAAAGAAAGCATTACATGAATCACCTGCTTTCGATATTTGAAGCTCCAGTTAGGCCCATTCAAAGACTCAATACTCAGCCAGGAAATCCTTCCGCGAATAGTATTCCAGGTCTGGTTTTGCAACAACTAATGAGGGCCCAAACAAACTCGGATTCTCGTCCACAATACCTTCCTGGAAGGCTTGATTTGTCTACTTTACTTTTTTTGAAGAACAGTTTTGCAATCGAGAAATCTGATTTCATGAAAAACCTGAAAAGCGAAGCATTGGTCAGAATAACAAAAAATCTGGAATTTCCAAATCTTTTCTCAATTATTTCATAAAGTCTATCCAAATATGCCAAACTTACAAAATAAACTCTAATCAACTCAACTAGGCATAAAACATAACAAAAAACATAATATGGAAGGAATAAAAAAATATATAAATTACACTCTTATCATACAACAAGAACCAAAATGCAATCTCCTTATCCACTATCGAGGCTAAGTACGTTGCCGCAGGGAGTTGTTGTACTCGAATTTTATGGTTAAAGCAAATGTTGAACGATTATGGTGTTGATCAAGATTGTGTGACAATTTTTTGTGATAACACGAGTGCCATTAACATCTCTAAGAATCCAGTCTAGCATTCTGGGACTAAGCACATTGACATAAGACATCACTTCATTAGAGAGTTAGTTGAGGAGAAAATAATTGCACTTGCTCATGTGAACACAAAATACCAATTGACTGATTTATTTACAAGAGAAGTTGACTATGACATTTTTGTTTTCTTGAGGAAGTCCATTGGACCACTTCAATTTGAGTAGTTTTTTTATTTCTATTGATGAATAAAGCATGAACATGCTACTTTTATTTTTGTTTGTCAAGTCCTCTGATCTGTGCTAGCATCCTAATTGTCATTTATTTTCTCTTGTTTGTGTCCTAACTCTGGTATGTTGTTTCCTCTGAGCCTCTTTCTATAACATGACCTTATCTCATCATGAGTTATTTGTCTATTCTTGTCACCATTATGAAAGAGTTACCTTGCCTAAAGTGTGAAAGTTATTTTGAGTAATTTTCTGATTTGTAGAGATCTCTATATTTTAGAAAATCTACCATTAAAAGGACTAGCTTCTTGCAAGTGTGAAAGCTACATTTTGGTTATGTTTTGAGAGTTATTTGCCCTTTGTTCAAAATGAAAAGAAAATCATCAAATTTTTTTTTTCTATGCTAAAAAAGAAAAAATGCAAAATATTGTAGGGCATGAGAAAATGGGGAGTTTCTCTTGCAAAATTTTAAATTGACAAATGTGTCATTTTACCCTTGAGGACACTATCACACACTTAGACAAGCTCTTGTGACTTTATCTCTCTTGTGTGTGATTGAGGAAATGTTCTTTTGATTGCATTATGTTGACAACTTCCTTATGAGTTTTGGAACCTTACAAGATTGGAAATTTGATTTATTAGGATGATTTGCATAGATTGATTGTCTTGACCTTCAAAAATTCATATGAAGCATTTCATCATTTTAAATTTATGTTTTTAAAATTGTTCAATAAAGTCAAGTCTTTTGAAAATTTTTTGATATTCTTTTGGGATGCTGTGTGCTCACACGATTGCCTGTGTATACTCACTTAGGATAAAGTTCTATTTTTGGTATAACTCTTTTTAGGGACTCGAAATCACCGCTTGCCATAAATGCTTGCCCTAATCTTTTTCGTGTCAGTCTTCATGTTCTAAACCCTATTGTGCCAACTGTTTTCTCTGTTCTTCACGATTTTCTCTCAAAATTTTCCCTGATTTTTTTTGTTTTCTCACATGGATTCAAAGGAAAAAAGCAATTGAGAACCCAAAAAGAAAGGCCATGAAGGAATCACTCAAGAAAAGGATTTCAGGACTTGAAGAAATTCAGCAAGAAAAAGGCAACGAAAGAGAAAACGCCATCGGAGTCTGATTCAACAACACCAGAGGAGTCCTACGAGGAAGAAACAAGCCATTTCATCCTCACCTGTCTCTTCTCCTATTTCCAGTGATCATTAGGGCTTTTGTGCTCACTGGGGAGTTTCCTCCCACCTTACCAGAAAAATCCCTTTCAGCATTCGACAACGCCTCAGGCAACACTCTAATTACCACTCTCAAATCATGTAAGGGTGCTCTTGCAAAAGCTACTCCATCAAAGCCCTTGACTCCAACAGAGATGGCGAAGAAGAAAGGAAAGGCAATCATGGAAAAGTCTTTAACTGGTAAAATCTCTCTTTTTGTTTTGTCTGTTGTTGAGATTAGATTTAAGAGCTAGATTGTCAAAAAGACAATTGTGAGTGAGGCAAATGTTAGGTTAGAAGATTTTAAAGAATTCCATGCCATGATGAAGAAAAGAAAATGGCTTAGTACTGTCACGGGTATGACTGTACCCATTCAAACTCTCGTTCAAGAGTTCTACGCCAATTTTGGCCTTGACAATATTAAACCAAACTCTAATGTGCATAATGATAGAGTTTACATTAGAGGACGTTGGGTTCTGTTCAATGAAGATGTTGTTAGGGATGGTCTAGGTCTGACAAAGAGTAAGAAGAATTTTGACTTGACTAGTTTAGAATCAGACAAAATTGTTAAGGTAATAACTGGTGGTTCGATTACTATATGGCCTAGAAGTGGTGTTCTTCAGTAGAGTGCACTCACACCCTTTTATAGATTGTTGTTTAAGATCTCTTTAACAAACTGGTCTCCTTCAATGCACAATTCCACTATTAGACCAGAAAGTGCACAACTTTGTATGGCATTACACAAGGGGAGAAAATCAACTTAGCTGTATTGATCTTTACAAGTGTTAGGGTGGCAGCACAATCCACTTATTCTCTCCAGATTTACCCTTTCCTTTCTTGATTTACAAAATCATCTCCACCTTATAACCCCAAATTTTATGAAGTGAAGCCTTTATTGAAGATAAAGACTGTCACCAAGAAGTCTTTTAGATAACCATTAGAGAACTTGCCTTCCACCTCCTCGGGTGAACACTTTAGGACTAACACTTGGTAGTCTAAGCTTTTTGTTGCTATGCAGGATTTGGAGACATCCATGGAGACTGTTCTTCAATATGTGAAGGAAATTCACCTTTCCTTCAGTGCTTGGATGGACAAGATGGAGGCTGAAATGAAGAAAAAATAGAAGAAGAAGAAGAAGAAACCTGCTTCTTTTGTTTTGATTGAGCCTGCTGATCAGAATGAGGTTGCTCCTATTGCTCATGTTGTTCCTATTGGTCCTGCTGCCCCACCTGCTTTTGTTATGTTTTCTGAGCATTTTGCAGTTGTCATTCAAGAAGAACATGCTGCTTATGAAGAAGAAGAACCTAAAGATGCAGCTGCTCAAGACAAGGCATAACATTCTGAAGAAGAGGATGCTTCTCATGTGCGTACTAAAGATGTCCCTTCTTCACCTGTCAAAGAGAAAACCCCTCTAGACCACGATGAAGCTATTGACACTTCCCCTGCTATTGTTCCCAATGCTCAAGTGGAGGACTCTCATGTCACCATCACTGCTCCTCCAAAGCGCATAATCAAGAGGAAAGCCAGTCACATATCGCTACCCTATCAGAATTTTTCAAGACTTATGAACAAAGATGGGGAGTAAGCTTTATGGGGAGTGAACTAATTTTTTTTGTTTTTTTGTTTTTGTGTTTATTGATAAAATTTGAACTGCTCTGCTGATTACTCTCCATAGGGGAGTTTGTTATTGAAGATTTTAGCACAAAGTAAAGAAAAATTAAAGAAAACAAGAAGAGGAAAGTAAAGATTCAGAAGGGAAAACTTCTGGAATTCTTCAACAACTTTACTAACTGCCGAGTAGCAGAACAGGAGCTAATTTATACTAGCCACTTTTACAATATGCAATGTTTTATGCATATTACAAACTTTTACAATATTTTGTAAACATTACAAACTAATCCCCAGTAATAAGCTTGTAAACATTACACTTTCACACATTAATAGTTATTTTCTTTATGCTATTTTTGTTATGTTTCTGCAAAACCTTTTAAATTATTTTATCTTTATGTTTTATTGGCTAACCTTGTGTTTATCCATGTGTTGTTTTTGGTTCTTTTGATTCTATGTTTGTTCTTGCCGATCTGTAGGTTTGATTGGTTGATTGAAACAAATTGGTACTTAATCTATTTTGTTATGTTCATTGTTCATAAGTTTGACAAAGGGAGAGAATGTGGAATACCCATATTTGTCAAACATATGAGTTGTGTGTGCACAATAGTTATGTGTTCACACTTGTTGCCAATCTTATAATTTGGCTTGTTTCCTTTGTTGTGTGTGTGCACATTAGTTCTGTGTATAGTTGCCAGACTTGTGTCTTAGCTTGTTTTGTTTCGAGTGTGTGTGCACAATAGTTTGTGCTTACACTTTCGCTTTAGACATTTGCAACTCAGCGTGAGTTGCATGTTTGATAAAGTGAAAAAGATATTGTCTATCTTTGTCTCTTACTTTTTAGGACCTTTTTATGTGTCATGGTATCCTTAAATGATCCTAGGGAATACAGTTTCTTTTTCCCGATTTGGTTTGTAGTCCAAACCAAAAGAAGGAATACTTTCCTTATTTAGACAAACATGGGTCAGCCTCTTGTTGGTTGACGTGGTACTAGAGTGTTGAGCAAAAAATCTTTTATTATATAATATCCTTTCTTGTGTATATGAATCTAACATTTTGATCTTTTATTTTCATTATACTCTGAATTTCTTTAGAGTATTCTTTCTCTCAAGGTTCATAGGTTCATTTCCATTGTCTACCAAAACCTCACCATATCAAACATTGTATTGATGGCTCTTGGAACATGGTTCCTTTGCTGATGCTGGTGCATGGTGTCAGTGCTTGAAGCTTGGTGGTTCACAAGCTGTTCTTGGGTGTGTTCCCGATGTGAAGAAGGTCCAAGGAATTGCTACACATTAAGGATTTAGAGTGTGGTGCTAAGTGTAAAGTTGAACAAGGAGTTCTTTTTACTATATCTTAGATCAACTTTGAACTATATCTTGTAATGTGTTTTTAACTTAGTGGATTATTTCAATTTGGACAAGTTCCCATGGATGTAGGCTAAAAGTGGATTTAGTCGAACCATGTATGTGGCTGTGTTCTTTATTTTCCGCATTTGTGTTTGATGTGGTTAAACTGGAAATGTCTTAATCAATTTGGTAATAATTCCACTACAATTAAAATGGGTAACCATACACTAAAGTGAGTTAACAGACAACTCTCCCCCCAACAACAATAATCTTTTCGGACAAGGTTTTCTTTTGCTTCAACAAGGTTGCATTTTCAATTCCAAGAGATTGCAACTTCTTCACAGCCTTTAACCATTGATCATACATCTTATCATATGCTTCTTGTTGTTCAGCATAGATGTCAACAATGTCGTCCAAAGACTCACTCTTATCATCATCTTGATTCACAGTTAAAGCAAGAACATTCTCATCATCACTAGACTCATCTTCCTCACTCTCTTCTTGATTACTCTCACTCAAAATGGTTGCCATAGCCTTACCTTTCTTCTTTTTCAGTGTGTTAGCACACTCAGATTGTATATGCCCAAACCCCTCATATTCAAAGCACTTGATACCCTTATTTTTCATTTCTTTATCTTTCGTTTTTTTTAAAAGGTATCAGGGATTTCCTAGTCATAAAACTTTTTCACAAAAGGTTTTCTACCATTTCCACTTTCAAAAGGCTTTTCATATTTTTCTTCAAAAACTTTGCAAATTCTTTGTAAGTAAAGCACAACTTTCATCATCCAAACCACTTGAATCCACTTTTTCAAAAAGTTAAGAATCTACCTCATGTTTAAGAGCTAAGCCTTTGCTCGATTTCTGCTTATCCCATCATTTCAGGTTCAGTTCATAGGTTTGGAGAGAGCCAATGAGTTCATCAATGTCTATAGCATCCACATCGTAACATTCTTCAATGGTGGTCACTTTTGACAAGAATCTCTTGGGAAGAGAGCAAAGAACTTTCCTGACAAGTTCAACGTTAGAATAGATTTTTCCCAAAGCAAAACATTCATTAGAAACATCACAAACTCTACCATAAAAATCAGTGATAGTCTCATCTTGCATATTCAAATTTTAAAAATCAGTTACTAGTCTTCTAAGTCTATTTTATTTAACAGCACTAGTGCCTTCATTTTTGACTTGAAGCCTATCCCAAACATCCTTGGCAAGCTCATAATTAGCTATGACTTTCATTTGGTTCACATTAATAGTATTGAAAAGAGCATGAATGGCTTTAGAGTTATCAGTTGCAAGAGTTAACTTAGTCGTGGTCCAATCAACAATGGGTTTTTGGTCTAGACACTTCATTTTCAATAACAACCAGGACTGTCCAACCATTCACAATCATGGACCAGAGTTTTTCATCTATAGACTTAAGAAAAACATGCATCCTAGGTCTCCATATATAGTAGTTAGTGTTAGTAAACGGTCTCGTATACGCAACGGAAACAAAAATTAATATAACAGGATCGTTTACATGAGCCAAGATCAAGGGTATAATTTTACAATTCATATTAAAGCAAGAATCTGCAGAAATTAATAATCTGTGTTTAGAAACAATACGCACGTTTGGAGGCTTCCACCAATATTGTCTCTGAACGTGTTTGCTACCAATCCAAGTGTAGGATCGAACCGTAGAGGTCCACACAAAGACAATCAACAAGAACCAAGGAGGGATTTGCTAGATCCTCCTTGGCCTTAAGAAATCAAGAAGAACAAACCAAAGAAGAACTTTGATTCTTTGCAAAAGCAAAAGTGGCGTGAGAGTGAGAGTGTTTATGGCTGGAGGTTTTCTCTTTTCAATGAAATAGTAAATAATAAAATAACACTTATTTTTTCAACTAAAACCTTTTTCTTTTATAGTGTTATTTCAGTTGCCCTATTCCCATATGGAATGGGCTTGGGCTCCAACCCAAACACCCCAAATTTGCCAAACACTACCATTTAGATATTTATTTAATTCATCATTATCTTCAATTAAAATCAATTAATATTTAATTAACATTTAACAATAATGATGGTTTAATTAAATATGTGCGAACACATATTTAACCATAATTTCACTTATTTAATTTTTCTAACAAATTAAATAAAGGCTACGACTTCAGCAAATTTAATTGCACTGTAAAATTACCAAAATACCCTCTTTTACCTTAAAAGACGAAAACGCCCTTCTTTCTTCTTGGATCTTAAATTATCTTCTATGTGTATGACCCATAGGCTCCTCATCATACCGGCAGTGTATAGTATCGCGATTAACACCAATTAATCATCTCACTAATACACAGACCAAGATTGACCCTTAGCAAGGCATCATGGCTACCCGATAGATTCGATTCGTTCAAAGAAAGTAATTACTCACAACGATATGGTTACCGTGCAATTTGATCCTTTCATCATACGTTATCTCAACGAGACGAAGGCATAGAAATAGTGTCAACCTTCGGTTACTCTCGATATTATTTATTCAGTTTCTGGACCAATGACTCGTATTATAAACTGGATAGAGCAACAACTCAATCCCACTGTGGCCAGAGTTTTAGTGTCATTGCCATATACTGAATTGCGCCATGAGATAACTTTCTCCCATACCCGGGAGTGATGAATCCTCTATCAATCCACCATAGTCTTGATA
This sequence comes from Pistacia integerrima, assembly GCA_026225825.1. NCBI lineage: Eukaryota > Viridiplantae > Streptophyta > Magnoliopsida > Sapindales > Anacardiaceae > Pistacia > Pistacia integerrima. The sequence goes on along the minus strand of CM047742.1, from coordinate 26,636,755 downwards.
CACTCCTTGATGCAGCCAATCACCACCGTATTGACACCTCTGAAAAGAACTGCGTTAGGCTAGTTTCAAACTACACCAATCGGTGCACAAGATGCTTCCGGTGATCTCAAGTCTAAGGATCACATGCACCACCATTCGTTAGAGGATTTGTTCCATAGACACTGGGGTTACCATCCATATGGAATCCTCTGGTGGGTCAGTCCAGTGAACTTGCTACGGTGTAATCGCCTGTAGCAAGCACTCATGTGTTGCACCAGATTGTCACCAAACAACCTTGACAAGTAAGATCAGTCACTGCCTTTCGACAGGGTCGTTCAACACTATGATAGTCTTATCGTATTATCTGTGCCCTTACTTACGAATAATCAGGGGACTACTGGACGTTTCTAGAATGGCCACCATATGTGCTCATAGGGTTCTCACTGTCAAGATTTGAAACACTTGATACCCTCGTCACGGTTTTACCATTCTAAGGACATATATCAATACATATTGCAATAATAATGATTTACGTGATATAGAATAAAATGCCTTTTATTGATTAATGAACATTATTACAAAGAGTTAATTCTACAATAATTGATTGGCTCTAGGGCATCTACTCTAACAGTTAGGACCTTCTAACGAAGGTGGTCTATGAGCAGACCCTTTTTCAGTGAAGAAACTCATGGTGAAAAACAATCAGACAGATGCTAACACAGCAAATGGAAGTGCACACACAAACATGCAACAGATCTAAAGCAAAACACAACAAATCAGATTTTGTCCAAACATAAGACCAATAAGATGCACACAAAAACAAGCAAAGTGGGTAAGGATCAACTAAAGCAACTTATCAGAAGAAGCTCTGCTACCACTTGTTAGAGTTGGTGAACTCTATTCAACATTAGATACCCATTTTTAAAGTGTAGCAAAAGATTTTACCAAGTTGATTAATGGTCATCAAGTTTAAGCGTAAATCAACATCCATAAGTGGTAAACATAAAGCACACCAGCGTATACATGGTTCAGCTAAAACCACTCTTAGCCTACATCCATGGGAACTAATCTAGATCAAAGCAAATCCACTAAACAACAAACATTACAAGATATAGTTCAAAGTTGATTTTAGCTACGATAAAGAGAACTCCTTGTTTTAGTTACACTAAACACCACCATTTGAATCTCTGATGTCTTGTTGCTCCAAGGATCTCTTCACACTAGGAACACTCCTGGACAATGCTTGAGCTCCACCCAAGCTTCACTCATCGAAGAATACCTCCAGCTTCCACGGCTTGAACTCTTTTCAAGCTCTTAACGTAGGAACCAAGTTCCAGCAACAACAAACAATAAACAAAGATGAACAAAATGATTTAAGCATTAAACCATATATGGAACCTGTCAAGGAATAATCTCTCTGAAGAATTTCAGAGCATAAACAAAACTAATATCCAGGTTCAAAAAGGCAAACAAACAAGGAAGAAGATGAACTTCCTTTTAGCTCAACAAAGATGAAGGATGATAAGTTGTTTGGCACAAAAACATATGGGGAACCTTTAAGAAATAAACCCTTTGAAAGTTTCAGAGAACAAAAAGAAATATCATAAAAGGGTTCACCAAAAAATGTCACAAGAAGGGAGAAGATAAAGGCCAATTTTGTGCTCCCTAAATCTGTCCAGGTTAGTAGACAAAGGCTGACCAAAAGCTAGTCCAAAAGAGGAAACATTTTAGCTTTAGTTTAGGACCACAACAAAGAGAAATAAAGCTGAATTTCCTTGGACCTTTGAAGGATATTAAGACAATTGTAAATGGCCTAAATGACAGCACAAAAGATGCCAAGAAAATATCTTAGTTGTTAAGTAAAACTCGCAACATATGCCAAAGGACAGTCATACATGTGATGCTATCATAGAAAAAGAGTGCACACACTTGAAGGATAAAATGTGAAAAAATCTGAAACATGTAAATTTCTGACATACATGTACACACACACAACTGTAGTGCACACACACAATATATATAAGTTTGACAAAATTATTCAACACTTTTTTTTCGAAGAAGTTATAAAAAACTGATTTTAATTTATTTAGGGAGAACGATTAACTTATCTAATCAATAAATTTTGTGGGGTTTTCATATCTTGAATCATGATCCAAGGGTTGATCTAGGTAACCACAAAAAAATCGCCTGAATTGGGGATGGATGAGGATAAGGATGCTACATAAGGGATGGCCTTACATATGTAAATTATGTATACAAATTTGAAATATTAAATGATGTAATATCACTCTTATATTGTGGATTTATTACCTATAGATAATTTATTTATTATTTGAAAAAGAAAAAGCAATACAATAATTATTCATAATAATGATTGTTTTGGGAGTTTCATAAAATAAAAAAAATGAGATAAAGTAAAGAGAATAATAATTTATTTTTTATTATGAAAAAAATGAATGAATTTCAACTTATATTTAAGATTAAACAAGAATTAAAATATTTTGTAAAGAACAATATTATGAAATAAAGGAGTGACTTAAAACGATACAATTACTTTTCTTGGATTAATTTGTTGGGATGTGGCATATTAGATTTTTTGCATTCAAGAAAAATTACATTAATATATTTATTTAACATAATTTTATATTAGTTGTGAAAGTTTTAAGGAGGTTACCAAGTGATTAAAACTTATGCGGAATGAATTGCTTGTTCATATTGTGCACAAGAGTTGTTCAAGGAATAAATGAAACATCCATCAAGACAAGAAAAGAACACACTCATTTTTAATGGTTTGGCAACATGCCTACATCCATTGGACTAAGTCTAGAAGAAGCAAATCCACTATGTAAACTTATGAGTTCAAATATAAAGCAAGAAAATCATAGTTGCAAAACACTCTCTGTTTTCAGCACATCAATCTTCTCTTCTTCAGTTGAACTTCAAGCCACCATAGCAAGCTTTACACATGAGACCACCAGGTCGCACTGAGCTCCTCCCAAGTTTCAATAGCGAAGAATCAACTTTGGAACAGCAACTTGCACACGTCCAAGCATCAACATGGAACCATGTTCTAGAATCGTCACAACAAAGACAATGTAAGAGAAGGTAATTTTAAGCCTACCAAAGTATATGAAAAACCTTAGACCAATATAAAAACCTCAGAGGATATTCAATGATGAATCAGAGGCAAATAGGTTTCTTAAGGAAGACGCAGAAAAATATGAATTTATAGAGAACCATGCGCCAAGGGTTAGGGGACAAAAAAGTTAAAAGTAAAATTTTTGTGTTTTGCTTTTTAGAAAAAAATCTTTGGGACCACAAACAAAGCAAAACAACTTTTCTAGTACATCAAATTATATGAGGACAAGTGTAAATGAACCAGAACAAATGTCTTAGAAGAGAATATACTTTCTTTTTTGCAAATCAAGTGCGATATGTGTTTTGTGAAAAAAATCAATGTTCTGAAAACCGGACCGGACAATGACCAGTTCAAGGGTTCGGTTTCCGGTTTGACTGGTTGGATCGGTCGGTTGGACCGTAATTTATAAAATTACATTTTAGTCTCTGAATTATAAATTACATTTTAGTCTCTGAAAGTTTGAAATTCATCAAAAACTCCCCTATAATACTCCCTTAAGGTTTGAAATCTATCTAAAACACTCTTGTCGCGCGAAGATTTTGGTGAGTGGTGGCGGTAGCGACGATCGATGGCCAATCGAAGCTGGAATCTTGGGGCTTTTTATGTGTAGGTGCCGGCGACTCTGATGGTGGTGCTAGGGAGTTCCATTGGCGTCGGAACTTGCCGGAATCAACAAAAGAAATCCGACGTTGCGTAAACTTTAGGTGGACGACAATCGATGAAGGCTAGATGATGGCGACTAAAAATGGATGGGTTTGGTCGTGGAGATGCCGTCACGTTGAATGGGGGTGTTTTCTCCGTCGAAAAATGCTGGAATCCGTCGGGGTTTAGCTGTGATAGGACCGCGATTCGGCACTATTTCGGCAGTACAACCGCGGTCCAATCCGGTTTAAATCAAAATAATAGTTTTTTATATATACCGGACCGGATTTGCCGCCGGTTGCCGGTTGAACCGGTCTGACCGACGGTCCAGTTTTCATAACATTGAAAAAAATATCTACTAGATGCATTGTGACTACAAAATTCTAAAGTGCCCTCATGAGGACATAAGTTGACAAAAATACTTACAAGTTGCATAGAATATTTATTTATATTATTTAAAATATTTTTAGTTATAATTAACTCGCTCATACGTTTTAAACATGAAAAATAATCATGAATAAGTATGATGTAAAATTTATATATGAAGCCAAAAATTATCAATTCATAAAAAGGACACGAGACCTTTAATCATATCCTTTGATTTTGGGAAGTTCCAAAAGGTAAAATCAATATAGATAGGCCTGCAGTATATAGATCAAACTGCAGTTCTTTTTTATTTCATTAAATTGTAAAATAGGACATTATTTTATTTGTATACAACTATCCGCAGTTCTTTGTTTTAATTAATACAACATTCTAATTTATATATTATAAATAGATATTAAAGAACTCGTGAGAGAGGTCGATAGGTGAAAATAACTCTGAAACGAAGCTAGAATTTAGATTCATTTGGGAGACTTAGAGGTTGAAACCCATGTTGAAGAGTTGCTTCCCAAACTTTGTGAATATTGGAGATGGAATTTCCACATTCATGCTCTTTCCATCCTTCTAAGCCGTGCACTATCCCTCCAATTCGCCATGCACTCATCACCCTTCTTGGCAACCAATTCTATTCCATTTTTAATGTAAACTTTAAATTAGCAAAATAAATAATTAAGAAAACTTAAACTAAATTTGTTTGATATAAACCACTAACCTCACAGGAGTCAACATTCTCAAGGGCCAAAGGAGTTGCCATTGCTGGTGTACAGTGATAGAAGCAATCTTTTCTTATTTTCTTTGGTGGGAATTGTGAGAATGGAATGAATATTGTTCCTTTTTTTGCCTTCATTTGTTCTCCTTTAGACAATCCATCTCCCACTAACCATATCTATAAAAGTTATAGGAAAAAACCAACACTTTATTAATCATAAATTAATGATAATTGAGGGTATAAAGAAATCAAAATTCATAGATTGATTTGATCACCTTTTGAGAGTAACTTCTTGAAAGGATCAAGTTAGATTTGTACTGGATTTTACCAAACGATTTCTTTAGCTTCTCATGCTCATCGTCTCGTAAAGTTACCACCTACAACAGAAATTCATTCGTGTCATCATATACAATTTTTGTTTTTATAGAAAATTTTAAATTAGATGAATATATCGTGTCATTTGAGTAATATATACCTGTATACCCCGTTGACAAAGAGTGAGAGCAATAACATACGCAACCTTAGTGAGAGTGCCTCTAAGCACCACTTGGGTTGATTCTTTAGGTATGACATTGAGCAAAACTGCAACAGCAAGGCTACTTCCATCTACCACTTTTATTTTGAGCTGAGGATGCCTTTGGACAAATAGCTCACCATACGTGTTCAGCTCCTGACCCTGAAAATTTGATTTATTTAAACTTAAAAACAATATATATATTTTTTTTTTTGGTATATTTTAAAATTTTCTAAATACAATGGATGGTATTGCATTCTAACCGAATTGGAATTTGAAATACTTACTTGATTCAAGAGTCCTAGGCTTAATACTTTAGCACCCTTTTTCTCTGCTTCTAGTATGGCCTTTTCAATCGAGCTATTGATTGATTCACTTTGCCATTGCAAGAAGTACTGCAATCAAAATATGCTATGGCATTAAGCCAAGGAATTATCCAACTGTTGATCTCTCATATTTAAGGAAATATCGCTTAAATAACTTGAATAATTTTTGTTAAAGACGGGAAATGTCTAATAAGGATTTCTTAGCAATGAAGGAGATCAGAGACGACCGACCACCTCAAAACTAGAGGGTGTGTGTTTGATTAAATTATTTACAAACCTTATGGGAGGTCAAAGAAATTCACCCAAGTTAAGAAACAAAGAAATTGAGGCTTCTCTTACTTGAAAACGGTACTTAGGTATGGCCCAAGTTTGCAATTTGAAGTCACTAAAACGGTTCCTCTCAACCACAAAAGAAGTACCACAAATCCAAGTGAGCATCATGGAGCATAAGGTCACAGGAAACATCAACCATATATACCATTTTGACGATGATGATTGAGGCTGAGCTGCCATGGAAGCAAATCCTAGCCGTAGATGATAGATTGATTCGGGAGTTGTCAAGTGGGTTAGATACACTAGATCAGGGAATTCTTCTTTCTTCTTCAATGAATCTTCATATAATGTTTCTGAAGATTTGTCCATGGAACCATATATAAAATCATATAGAGGCATGAATAATGAGTAGTTGGTTCTGAACTGTGTATGGTGAAGGGAGTGGAACCTGTGGCATTAATTCAAAATTAATTTCATTATATAATGTTATTAGAGCATTAAAGAACAACCCAATAAAAGATAAATCATAAATAATACTATTTGTACGACCCTGTATATAAATTGACATGACACGAAATGAGTTGTTTGGGGTATATAAAAAGTTGACTCATAATAAATGTAGATGAATAAAATGTCAACCAAATTAAGATTGTCTACGCGATTGATGAGTTTGCATATTTAATGTATCTATATAGTAGCATTACTCTAGATTCATATAATATGTATAATAAACAAGATGTATCATCAAATGTGGGGATTAGGAACCATATGGAGATTCGGTAACATATTAAGTTAATAATTTGATCTAAAAGTTTAAGTTATAAGATAAGAGTTTAACATTAATTATTATTCCAACACACTCGTATAGATATGATTATTGAAAATTCTCATATATGTAACACACTCATTATACGATAGTTTCGCGACACAATTTTTCCGTCGGGACAAATCATATTTGTTTATAGTGAGTTAATTAGAGAGAGCTAAGAGAGACTTACGAAGGAGTGTACATGAGGAACTTGAGAGGTGGAAAAATGGAGAAAAGCCACTTGGGAATGAACTCGAAATTACAGTGTCCCATGTTATTCATGAAGTCGATGTAAGTAATGTAACCAAAGACAGATACCACGGAACCAGTACAAGTGAAGATTGTTGTAAAAATCGGTATTGAGAATAGAATGGAATATACTACGTGCTCTGCAAATGGATGAATCACAGCTGCCACACAAAGGCAAAGACAAAAATCTCTTACAAATCAGGATGTCCGCGGGAGAGACAGACAGTAGACATAAGTGAGAAAAAACAAGCAAATATAAAATCAAAACTGAAAATCAAGAGAGAATTACAGGTGATGGGCTCAGTGACAATGGAGGAATGGTGATGAGAATGGTAGCGAGAGTAAAGATAATGGTGATGAAGGGCTCTGTGAAACCAGTAGTAAAGAAACTCCACTGGACCAGCATGTAGCAGAATAGTGAGAATTACACCATCTAATCTCCAGATTGGCACGTGAGTTCCCCCGGGAAGTGTCTTGCTGAAAACATATATTAGGGATCCATTGAACAATATTTGGTCATCCCTGCCAACATCCAATAGAAAAAAACTCAAAAAATTTTAACCAGATGGTTTGTAGTGATAATAGAACTTGTAATTAATATAAGATTAATTTCACATACATAAGTACTATAGAGTATACTTATAGATAGTAACACAATTTTTCAGGTACGGACGTCTTATGTAGATTATGATTTATAGTTTGATTTTTTTTTTTTTATTTGAACAGCGATAGATCTGGAAAATCTATTGAAGGGAATAAAAAGAAGAGAAAGAAAGGGGCACATTTGAGCCTTACCCCTCAAAAGGAAAAGACAAAGCAACATAAAAGCTAGCTAAATAGTTCGGAAACGAAAAAAAACGCTTAATGCATGCATGAAAGAAGAATACTTCAGTTCAAGCTAAAAAAAACTTGAATAAACCGGTAAGGAGGAAGATCTGAAGTTGGAAAAGTTTTAAGAGCTTAAGCTAGTAGGCGAGAATTAAAAATTATATTAGTGCGAGAGGCCCCTCTCAAGAAACTTAAAATTTTTTCTTTTACTACTATAAAGTGACTTTATTAAAGGATATATATTTGACTATTTACTGACCAATTTGTTTCTCTGTCAACTTGTTCAAATTCAATGGACTTCTCAACGATTCTATTGCTGCCTTTGGCTGTCCTGAAACGAGAGAGACTAATCCATATCTGATTGTGAAGAAATCGCCATAGAATAAGTGGGAATAAGAGCAAGGTTGAGAGGTCTTTCCTCTTCTCATCCTCCACTATATATGAGTATATGCTGTGAATAACCCAGGGAGCCAAAACTATGTACTGTAACAAATAACAATGAAAAGGGTTAGTCAAATAGAAAGCCAAAAAATAATAATAAAAAAAGGTTTACTTTAAAGAAAACCTTAAAGTTGCCGAGAGGCTTCCATGGCCAATCAGTGAGAATTCCTGGTTTAGATGCCATAATTTAGTTTTCTTCGCCTACCGCATGCATATGAGAGTGTGAGACAGGTGTCATTATATAGTGATTTGATGAAGCTATCAATATCCTGACATTGATGTCTAAGGTAATTTATTTTAAAGAGAGAGTAAGTGACATAGTAGTTACCACACCAGCGATACCATAAATGAATTACCGATACTTACATGTCACATATTATTTTAGTTTAATAATTATCCATCATATTAATTGTAAAGATAGATTAAAAAAATAAATTACAAGTTACATAATTATATCAACTTATGGTATGTATAGTCTTATGGTATTCTAGACTTTTTTAAAAAAAAATACCATTTAGAATAATATCGTTGAAAAAAATAGAAATTAAAAATATGTAACTGAGGATGATGTACCATTACTAAATTCAAATAAATTTATTTAGGAAATTGCATTGAAGAGAGACAAAATGAAAGCTTAGGAAACGAAAGGTAAGCCGAAGTAAAAGAGAGAAAAGACATTTAGATGATGAAACTGCAATTTTGATATATAAAAATTCAAAATTTTGTACAATCTGGGCACCCCATTCTTAAGGGCGGATGATAGGAAATAAATTTGTGATGGAATATTGTGGCTCGCTTTCCTATTTGATCCTATGTAAAATTGAAAGTTTTTAGAAAAAATTATTTAATAAATAATACAATTGTAAATAAGAATATAATTATGGGAGTCTTATTAAAAATTGAAATATGAATTCAATAAGAAATAGAATGTCCCATATACTACCTATAAATATAAGAGTAAATACCAATTGAAGGTTATGAGAGAATATGAAAACACAAGGTATTTGATGTAAGAGTTATTAAACACTATGTGGTAGAGTGTCTAAAAAATTGGGATTGTTTTCGCTCCATGTACTTGGTTGAGCATAATTAGAAACTAGGATTGTTTCCACTCTGTTATATGTGCTAAGTTTATAGTGTTTTGTATTTTTATATATCGTGTTCATGAAACTATAAGTAGATTTTTGTATATCAAGTTATGTCGAACCACGTAAATATTGTATTTCTTTGTGTGATTTGATTTTATTCTTATGTTATTAATCTCGAATATATATGTATTTTACTGTACAATCTCCTTAGAAATTGTTATTTAAAAGATATAAGAAAGTATGTTAATTATTCTATAAGAAAATATGATAGGTACACTATATGCAATATTTGGCTGCTTACGCCCCACGTGTATTATATTTAGTGGTTGTAACAGAATCAAAAGAGAAAAAGAAAACATTAATATTAATGATAGTGTTCCCTCATTCAAATTTAGTTTCAAATACAACTAATTTAAGCAAGTCCAATTTCATATCTTTGCACTCAACACTTTCAGTGTAGAAGAGACAAGCAACTAAGCACATTAAGTATTTTCTAGCATGTTTTTGAGTTGAGAGATTGGACATTATACCTTAGCTTCTTCAAATACAAATTCCTAAATTCATTTTGCATGCGTACTCCTCATTTATTGGACTTTAGGTTCTTCAACTACAAATTTCCTAAAATTTATTGTTCATACTCCCGTTTGTTGGACTTTACAGCTAACCAGTGCTCTCTCCTTTGTTGAACATTACACTTTAAAATTCATTGTTCATACTTTTTTGTTGGGCTTTATCGATCTTTAGCCGCCCATTCATTGTTGAAGGTGTCTATTGGTGGTGATCCACTTAATTTGGTATGATATATTGGACTTTTCATGCATACTTGGT